>JBBPNM010000025.1:0-23378 GCA_038090895.1 Boletus bicoloroides
TCCATGCGTCTCGAGCTTCCTTTGATGAGTTTTCGATATGTTGCTCCAACTAACCAAGTGACGCTTCATGCAGCGTGACTAACAGTGTTTTAAGTTTTAACTATCTCGCTCATTTCTGCTTCCATTGAATTCGTTCAAGCTCGCAGACCTCCAGAATAAGCAGTCGATCGACACGCAGACATTTCGGATGATCCCCATAAAGATCTGAATCCGAACTCGAACTACATGGCGGCCACTGACCGAATACCTTGTCGGAATCCACATGTTCTCATATAGTGCTAGCGGTCGACTGCTACGGTTCCGTATCTATTACTAGGTGCACCACAGGAAAAATTTTGACCCTTTAACCCTCGGAGCACAGCTCACGTGATTCTAGGTTTCTAGTTGGTGGTAGAGTTTGTGTAAATTGTCTGGGCAATACCAAAGCGTTTATTGGTGGTGTCAAAGATGCTGTAGAAGCGTTGACTATGCCATGGACATGTCAACGATAAAATATGTTTCGCAACAAACTGGATGACATACAGGAAACTGTAGCCATTGCAAAAATCAAAGCCAGAGCCAGACGGGTAACCAATATCATTGACGATGAGGTAAATTGCACTGGATTTTCCTCCGATGGCAGTGTTCAGCGAACGAGGCCAAATTTGAGCATTTGGTGTGAGGCCATAAGATGTACCTCCGATGTTGAACCACAAGGTCTGCAAGTTGGTGTATTGAGCGGAGGTAATGGTTAGGAGGCCGGTGATAGAGTCGAGAGTTGCACCTGTCAAGGATGAGTATTGCTCGAAGGCATCTATATGAACCAGATAAGGGAGTTAGCATTTGGGGTACTCCGTTGCCAATATTCCACTCACCAGAAGCAATTAACATGAGAGTGGTGCCGGTGTCAACGATACCAGCAGTCGATGCCAGAATACTGGTGTTGCCGTACGAGATCGACTCGTTTATCCCCCAGTAGTAAGCTGCAGGGTCGGTCGTCGTGAGTGGAACATAGTTCACTGGGCTTGTTGTTACCGAATCGTCGTAGCCACCGAACGTGAGAGTGCCACTGTTATCGGATTCGGAAGACGGGAGAAAGAAGACGCCTAGCACTTCCTGCGATGTCTTTTTTTGAGTGAAAAGATTGTCTGGAATGGTCGGGACTTCGAATACATTGCTGACAGTATTCTGGGTCAAATCGATAGGGCCGAGACCGAGAATACCGTCGACACCATTTAAACCCTCGACCCAGCTCGCAACACCAATGGATTGCTGGCTGATTACCAAGTCGGAAGTGAGCGTAACGTTGTCGAGCCACTCCTCTCCGGAGAATGCCCCAGAACCATAGCTCACATACTACGAACATCATAAGATCGAGCATTGGTTTAACAAGCTGAAACGTACAACTGAATTACCAGTATTCACACTAGAGTTGGTAACCACGTATGGTTGACTGGCTCCAACCCACGTGTTAGAACTTCCCGTATCAACCAGAAGAGTGCCTAGAATGATCCTTTAGCATGGCAACTCATGAACACGAGCAACTGACAAACGTACGGTATGCGGGAGGGGTGCCAACACCGACCTGAGCGGTGTAGAAAACGACACTGTTTGAAAGATTGACCGGCCCATTGCTAGTGGCACTAAGCGAAGCGTATATCAAGGATTGGACGCGAGCCTGATCCCTCTCAATAACATTGCCAACGCCAGCCGTGTTGACCTTGGTGGATAATGTAAGGCTAGCCTTTCCGGTATCACGACTGAGAGGCCTGGCACGCACGGTGCCCAAGGAAAATAACAAGAACGACAAAAGGGGCACGTTTGGAAAGTGCATCAGAGTGTGTAATGCTGAGGATGGAGAACAACCACCTTCATGCCGTGTCTTTTAAAGCTTCATGAACCGAGTCGTTACGGGGCGCAGCATGGGACACAGGATGAGGTTGATACTTTCCGTGATGCCCGCCGTTTTCTGGAGGGAGCAATCAAGATGACGCACCAAATTTGAGTAGAACAAGAGTACACGCACAGGCCCGAGGCTCTTGGCAGATGAATTGATCATGTCCCGGAAATAAAGAGACTCTGATGTCAGCGGCCGACCTCGTGTTCATCGTTCATCGATGATGTTGATGATAAATACTAAATGGGACACTTACTGGCAGGGAAGTTCCACCCAAAATGCGGCATCCTCAGGTTTGAACGATTGGAATGAAAAGTGGTACTTCCGAGTCGTATCCAAGCTTATTATGGAGAATTTTGTCTCCGGCCTGAGTGGGTAAGATTCTAAGAATTCGTTTCTCACTCCTAGTAACGCGTCCTACGTATGATATAGCAGTGTCGGTGCTGGAGTTGATCATCTTACGTGGGCTAGTGCCGTTCACTGGAAGTTCAACAACTCCGACAACAATCAGATGAAGTGTTGGCAACATCAAGGATGGCAGACTCGTGCCAGCCTTGACACTGGTCGACGGCTAATCCACTTTTGCCCGAGCGCTTGAATGTAGTGACCAACTTGTGGCAGTTTTTTTAGCCCGAGGCTCGGAAGCTACTAGATAGCCTAAGTAGTAGGGTTCCAGGACACCACAATGGCGCCCATCACGATCTTTCCAGGGCCTGTCACAGGATTTAGTATCTTCAACACATTTCACGCAGCTCAAAGCGTAGTAGCCGAGCTGTCAAGTAAAATTCGTTTTTGAATGGAACTAGCGCGACCGCACTACTTCCTGACGATCATTTCCGCTCTCATGGTATACTATGCACTGACAAAAGATATAAGCATCATTGGAGTTAACTAACGGAAGCCCGAGACCTAAACATTAAATCTTCAGGCAAGCACACGACACCGCTCTCCGAGTCCAGCGCGATCATCCTACCCTCGACAGACCCAGCGATCCTCTCTGCAGCCTCACCACAAGGCCGTCAATCTCCTCTGCCTCTAGATTATTGACGAGATACTCTTGATGCACCAACCGACGTGCATTCGTCTGCTCCATCACCATTCTCACTTGGTGGATCTGTGTCGACTTCCCGTCGAATGAGCCCATGCTCGCGTTTGCCCCACCCAAAGTGACGTCTATTTCCTTGGGGTCCACTAGTGCCATGGAAGGGTTAAAAAGGTTATCCGGCAGCCCACACCGCAAGGCACGCGCACGTTGTTCTGGAGATGTCGGATGAAAGAATTTGCAGCAAAAATCGAGGGCGTTCTGGAGTTCCCGTTCAGATAACCGCGTGCCCATGTCGGACGCGCCTTGGATGACTAGAAAAGAAACTCCCCAATCACTGACCACAAGCCTTCCGTGAGTACGTCGTGCATACCTGGGCGGATGGTTGTGAAGGCGCGTTCGTAGCCATCTTCATCAACATCGTTGAGGACATCAAATCGTGTTGCCCGGATCTGCTTGTAGGCGCTTAATACGATCATTTGGAATCTAAGCATGTTTCCGCTAATCAGAGTAAACCAAGCAACAATTGCCTCCTACCTCGTATAACTCAAGGTAAATCTGTTTGTGTACCATGTAGCAGCAGCACTTTCTGAACATTCTCCACGGATACATGCACAGATGGAAGCCGCAGCCGACAGGGCAGATGTCATTGCAAGGTGCACACCCGACGAGAAAAGCGGGTCAATGAATGCTATAGCCCCTGTAAGGAACATGCGGTCGCTGAAGTTGGTCTGCAACAATTACGTACCTCCCGCATCCCCAACGATACGAAATGAATTCCCTGCGTACTGCGGTGCTGAGTAACTAAAATCAGCCGCAGATCGCACCAGGGTGTTCGCGGAATTTTGAGGGTCACCCTCCGATAGTTTCGAGACCAAAGTCCCACAACCGATCAGGCAGATCAAGTCGGGGGCAAGCGACAATAGAGCCTGATAGCGTGCGAGAGTCGACGTCCCTGGAACCACTTTCCACCTTTCCTGGTACTGTTTCTGATTTACGACAATGCCAATGGACGTCGTGCCGTCATGAAGCGGGATAAACCAAGCCCAACCCGAGTCATCTATGGCACAGTCAATGCACAGCGTTCTCGGTCACGAGGTTACCTCCTACACCCACCTGTCAACGCTTCAAACCATGGGGCCCCTTCGCGCTCTGTTCCTCGACCATATGTCCCAACCCCTGTCCAGTATCCCCAGAGAGCGATGTTTTTCAGCGATTCGTTATAATGTCGATTTTTCATGTATCGATCGGACATCAAACCGGCGCGTCCTGATGCATCAACCAAAAAGTCAAAAGAAATCTCCCCTGAGTGATCAGTTGGGTAAGAGCGTCTCCACTCAGCCGACACCGGGCGTGATTGGTCCAAGAAGTGGAGTGACGTCACCCTGGTCCTCTCGCATACGGATGCTCCAGACTCCCTGGCGTGATCGAGAAGCAGCTTATCAAAATCCGAACGCGTCTGATGCATCGTCAATCAAGAATGCGATGAGCGCGTTGAAAAAGAGAGAAAAGAAAAAGAACTGACCACGTTCCAGGAGCTATTACTATGTCCTATCGCAACAAAGTCCGTGTCTAACATTTGACAGTGGTGAATGCATGTGAGCATAAACAGAAATTCGGATGGCGGGTTCACGTACATCCTTCTCGCTTGAACTGATTCAACTTGAGAGCTGCACCCGGCTATGAAAGGCGTCCAGAAAAAAAGCGCACACCTTTTGGGCACTGTACAGATGCTGGGATGACAGATTGGCCCCGTACCTTGTGTTTGAAACCATATTCGACTAATTTGTGTTCCGCGTCAACGAACCTGAGATAGTGGCGAACAGACGGGATCAAACTTTCGCCAATGTGATATCTGTTTATCGGGTAAGAACAACGCAAAGGAACTCCAGGATCGAAAGCGCGGCACGAAAGTTGACCTTGGGAATTGCGCTGCTTCGAGCAACACGACTTGTAATCCTTCCCTTGCTAACGCAGAGGCAGCATAGCTTCCTGCTGGGCCACCACCGATAACAAGCACTTGCGTATGCTTTAGGCAATGGAGTAAAGCACAACGCAAGCGTCAACGATGAGTGACTCCTTACAGTTGGGATTGTGGACTCCATGGTCCCATTCGTTGACAACCTTGGGTTGATTTACATCCTCTGCTTTATACACACACCCCATGTTTCCCCAAATTCTGGATCTTCTCGACCCCAATTTCACGTCATAAAGGTTGCATATCATTGAGGGAACACCGTAGCCAAGCTGAAAGCTGGAATTACCAGTTTGGTTTGACCAGGAACTCGTTACACATGGACGTACGCGACAAGCGGGACTTGGTCATCATGGCGGATGATACAACCGTGAATCCATGAATCCGAGTATGCCGTGGTGAATCATATGCAGTAATAAACATAACACTTATACGTCAATCCCAATTAATGTGCCGGGCGTACTCTCGTATACGGGAGACGACCTTCTCTTCAATCTCGTGACCGACGCCAGTCGCAACTTTGAGAATGATTTCGTTGAGTGATGTTGATCCGAGAATATCGATGTGGTCACTTGTATTGGCACCACCACGAGGGATGTTCAGCACAGGGCGGTGAGGAAGCTGTGAGGCAGGTAACATCCATGTTAGTTCATTCCACATCTACATCGATCAATCACCGCACCTCCACGGTCGTAATGTTGATTCTTCCAGGATTCCATCGAGGACGCCTCCATCCCTCGACACACATTGCACCCATGCTTAAAAGACTGACTGTTCCGTCACCTTCTCCGATCTTCACACCGTTGCGGACCTGTATATAGGTATCGTAAGAACCTTCTCGAAACACCTATTGTACTCCATACCTTGGGTGTCAGGTTCTCATTTGTGTACTCCGCATCGATCCAACTTGAGCGGAGTCGAGATGTCTCATCAGAAGGGGAACGTGCAGAATTTCCGCGCTCCGCTCCTCGTTCCTTGGACAGTTCTGTATCTACCAGCGACTCGTTCGGCACTTGTTGGGCGTGAGCATACCTGGCAGTCGAGAGCAGTCAGCTTGATTTGCACTCTTATTACGTCAACATGACCTACCAGTAAGATCGCTAAGACAACTGAAATTAACACTATCATCGAAAAGGTGCATAACAACGCTACACACCTCTGTTTCCTTTCCGTGGCCATAGACACAAATGAATCTCATTGATGGGGCGTTTGGAAGCCTTTTGAGCATGGCTGATAAGTCAAGAGATGCATGGAAACAAGTCCCCCAGATACCTTATCTCAAGAGGATTGGACCATTTCCTATGGTCAAAATCATTCCGGGCCAGTACTTCCTCGTCACGTTCGATCCCAAAAGAGTAGTTGGTTGAGAGCATTTTCTGCCATCGCCAAGGAAATCAGCCTACGAAACAAGTGTGATGCTAAAAGGAGCAAAGCCCAACCTGGAAACTGCTTGGCGTACGTTCAAGAATCCAATTGCCCACCATCTCTGCCGTCATGTTCTTTGTTTGTTCCGCAACACCCGCACCGTTTGTAACATCCGTTTCTCGGCGGAAAGAGATGAGTGCGCCATGGGAATGGGAAGCTCCCGGTTCGTCATCTGGTGCCCATGTCTCGTTACCCCATACGGTGTTTCCTCCCTTGTAGAAAATGACAGTGAGATTTGTGATAGCTATACTCTGTAAAAGCTGTACTTTGACCCACAGGCTCGCACTTCCGGCCCAGCTACGAAACAGTTGCTGCCGCTCACTCCTGGAAAAAAAGCGTTCAAGCACTAGGTCAAGCATGAGGTCATCACGTCGGACATGAACTCCACCCTCCTGACACTGACCATAGGCTCCCGCAGGATTCATTTCCACGGTGTCCCTCATCTCTCCAGAAAGAAAAGCGGACATTGCCTTTGCCTGAGTGTATGGTTAATACTATGATTACTATGGTCTCAGATAGAGGTCTCAGCATGCTCACTGTACCCTATACCTTGGTCAGACATGACATATCGTAATTGTTAAGGATGCCACATACCAGATATGCGCCGCCGATACTGAGGAAGGTTTCAATGTGGTTCTGAAGATAATGTAAGTCTTCGAATGGAGATGTGTGACAAGACTGACCTCCACCCAGTCCGGTCCACCACCTCCGTGCGCAGGAGATTCTACCCATTTGAAGCTAGCAATACTGAAATTCAATCACCCACTTCTTAGACTACCAAAGATCACGAACAAATACTGTCACAAAAAGGTCAATGTTCTTGCTGAACAAGAGATATATAACAGACTGCTTACAAGTGCCGCCTAAACCAAGTTCCAACGTGAATGGTATAAGACATTCAGAAAAAGAGTTTACGTACTGTGGCGCCCATGGAGTGAGCGACTATTACCACTCTTTTGCCTTGACGCCTCCTTGATTGAGAGTTACGGTGGATCGTTCCACTATTGAATACAGACTTACTTGAGACCTTCAATCATAACCTTCAACTTGGAAAAGTAACCATCTCGTTCTTCGAGATTCCACATCGACAATCGCCAATCATATGCTGCGAGATAAAGGTTGTTCGTGTCGTAACCCACGACCGCGAGATTCTCGATGATCTTGGCCCTAATGGACAGGAGGATGAGTGTATACCTCGAATCCAAAACGACAAGCCAAACCAGATCCAGTATCCTGTCATAAAGCTACTGGCAGCGTTGATACCTTCCGCTGCTCGAACTTTTGCACCGGCGGTGTCGAGACCAGTGTCCGGGTCGAGCATCATTGCTGTCATCCACCTTTCTCGGTTGAATACTACTTGAGAGAGCATATTAAAACCACCCCACACTTTCTCGCGGAAGAAAGGCCGATATTCAGGTGAAGTTGACCAAGATTCCAAAGACTAGAGACCCACGTAAGCCGGATTCATCGAGGCAACCGGAATTGAATCACGTACAGTGGAAATGATGCCAGGTACCACCACCACAGGGTATTGTGCAGTGAGACCCCGCGCCTTCATGGCTTCACCTACTTGAAACTCGCGCCCGTCGTTGTTCAACTTCCAGAGCTCTGGAATATTGCTGCGTAGACGACCCCACTCCACTTCGACACGTGAAAAGTCTATTTCAGGTAGCCTGAGCGATATGTCATATTCTTGCATCAAGAGGAGTAGATGCGCATGCATCTCCTGCATGTCATAGGGTTGTATGAAAATGAACCCCAGGAGAACACCGACTACGGAGTCCAGTGAGGTACACCAAACGACGCGAGGAGCACGGCACGTACGAATAATGCCAAACGGGAAAAGGAAGCGTGCTCTGAAGAAAATATGTCGTTTCGACCTCTAAGGGGCACGCGTCACTGGTATACCGAAATGCACTAAGATGGATATAATCAACGTACATGTACCTGCGCGTCATGCGGCATGGCCCGACGCTCGGTCTCTTGTTGTGCATCCCGTAGGCTTTCCATTGCCTGCGAGCGGGTGTCGCTGTGTTCGTGATCTGAGGACGTTGCAGACTCGTCGCCGACTAACCATGTTTTCGGTCGTTTAAAGAGAGGCATCTTGAACCCAGTCACTGCTGTAGGTGGTGTCACTATGACTTGTCGTGTTCCTTGTACTTGCAAATTAACCGGCCCAGGTAGTCAATTTGGTTGTAATGGATAAGACCCCTGTGACGATCTCAAGTCGAAGTCAAGTAGGGTTGAACGTTGCAACGTTGAATATTTGAATGTTGGCCCATCGGAGCTTAGACTCAAGCACTTGGCAAGAGGCAAGGAATAAATTTTGAGTATATTAGACAGCGAATCAGTATATATGTATAGTATAGGCTACATGCATGGATGGTCATTGTCCCGGATGGTGGCATACTATCGTACATGAAGCGACAATGAGCGTGATGATACCCGAGACGATGATGCAGAAAAAATCAAACAACGATACCACATAGGTTAGGTCATGACAACACTCCCAATGGTGGCAACTCTGAACTCGACGACTGCGGACTTGAACTAGGACTATCATATCCATGCTCATGTGCGTCCGCGTCTGCCTGTTGGCGATCCTCCGTTTGTGAAGCATCACCATCCCTCGTGTGGCCAGTGGACGGTGAAAGCTGGTTCGTATTGCACACGGACACCTCCACGGAAGCAATATCCGACGGCTGCGGACTTGAACTTGGACTATGCCCATGCTCATGTATCTCTGCATCCGCTTGTTGGTAATCCCCAGTTTGTGAAGCATCACCATCGCTCGTGCGGCCACTCGACGGCGAAAGCTGGTTTTCATTGGGCGCGGACGCCTTCACGGAAGCCGGTTGCGAACTTGAACTTGGACTACGCCCATGCTCATGTACATCTCCATCCACCCGTGGGTGACCCTCCGTTTGTGAAGCACCACCCACTTCAATGGAGGCTGCACTCGGAGGCTGCGGACTCTTTCGGCGCACGTGCTCATGCGGAAGTGGGATATCCCCATACCATTCCCGCGCAGCGTTGGACGTGCAGACACTCGATGGCGAGAGCTGACTCGCCTTGGTCATGGGCGTCGAAAGCGAAGCCTGCAACGTGCTTGCTGTGGGACCCGTCGACGATTCACACTGGGAGTCGAGGGTGAGCGTCGACATACTCTCGCCCATCTCGATTTGTGACGTGAGTTGCACCGTCCCTCTCCAGGTATTGCTCCCTCCTTGTTCGTCCCGCGGTATTTTCTCATGATTCACGATGATTCTCCCAATCTGACCCAATGTTTGTGTTGGGTGATTCGTTTCGCGACGCGTAAATGAGAATGAAGGTGACTTACGGATATCCAGAGGGTGCATACTAGCCAACTGTCCAAATAGACGTCAGATACACCAAGAACACTCTCAAACATTCGACCCACCAAAACGTAATATTTCCGCTCATGCTCGGTTTGATCACCTCGAGGGAACAGAGGGTCAAGAACAACATTATCACTAACCGGTCAATATCAACGTCACGTGCAACGAACCGAAGACCACACTCCTCACCTGATATCGCAGCCAAGGATATTGCCGAATCCCGGATGACGATCCGTCCGAGGCCTTCTCGCGTCCATTTCGTGGGCAATCGGAAATATCTCAAAAAGGTCATGAAGAAAATCACCACGTTGGTCGTCATTGTCGTCGCGCTACACATTCGAAGATGAGTATACGGAAACTTGGGCGCATCAGGGGGAGGGAAGAGGACCGACCTGAAAAAGGCATTTCCAGGGTTGGCTTTTACCATCCAGCACGACACCGTGTACTTATTTGAGGGAAATGATAAACGCGCGCTGACGCCCATGGAAGCCATTTGGGCGAGAACGAAGACGATCAACATCAACAATACCATTCGACTTTTGAGGAAGAGGGCGTAGACTAGGCGTTATGATGAGGGGGGTCTCTGGGAGGGGGTGGGTTTGGTGGAGGACGTACGACGATGCATGAGCAAGCCTTCTACACAGGCAAGGAGGGACTGGATGATGAGCGCTTGATATGAAAACCAGATGCGACATCCGGTGGGGGAGGTATATATGCCGAGATACATACGAACAGAAAAGTAGACGTTAAATCTATGAAGATGCAATGCTTGTGTCAGGAGACACGGACCACAGTGAATGGGAGCACACGTACATTTGACTGATCATGCCTATAGACCTGGTAGACACATAAAGCCTGGCACTCCAGGACGTCCGAAGCCGTCTAAAACGCTGATATGTTTACCATCGCACACTACACGCAATGGGGCGACTTACGACCATATATACTTGACTTCATCATGCATGAGCAAACCGAAATCTAGTAACATGACTGCGAGTGACGTTGCTTTTGTGGAGGGATTAAAAAATAGAGCAGGGTGAATATTCAAGGTGGATGCAAAATACTCACAAGCAGAGATAACGACCTTGAGTGCTGCGGCCTTGTAAATCGCATCCTCCGACATTTCAGGCTATGCGATGGAAAGAAAGGACAAGAGGCGGATGAAGGTGATCTGGCAAGGGAATGGAGAAATTTGGGGAAAGAAAGAGACTGTGAAATGTGCCGAGAAGCGTTGCTCCTGCGCACAGAACGTCCAGAGACCGGGAAAGAGGTCGAGCCGAACGTTAATGTTATGCATTCATAGGCGGGTCAGACCCTGAAAGTTCGATTTTCAAAAACTGCCGTGCCCCATCCGTCATTTCGGCACCAATAGGTAATTCAGCAGAGACAATGCATCTGAGACAGCACCGGGGCTTGTCCTTTCTCCCGACTGAGAAAACGAATATGTAAGTGTCAATGAGGAAGAAAACGAGTGAGTACTGTCCAGTTTGTTGAAGAAAAAAGTACAGGGTCACGCTGTGTGGCGGATAACAAGGGGTTACGCTTGTTAAATCGTGGCGATTTCATCGCGCGATGTAGTACATCATGTCAACTCTGTATGAGTATGGGAGTGTTCCCCACAGACAGCGTGCAAAGGGCGCGAGTGCCGAGACTCGGACGACTTTCCCTTGCAATTTTGCATCTCAGGAACTTATCCAAATCAACAAGGTCTGCAGGTTCTTGCTGGTTGGGCAGAGTGCAAGAGGGTACTAGGATCCCTTGAAGTCTGTCGGTCTGCGAAAAGACATCATCCAAGTTTTCTGTCGCATTGACTAAACTGTTTGTCGTTTTAACAGAGAATTGTATCTGCCAGTGTTTGCTGGTTTGCTTCGAGGAGCAAAGTTCTGATCCGCTCCCGGATCTGGGTACCTGTTTCTTCTTCCCCCTGCCTCTCGCAGCGTAACGTCACAAGCGTAGAGTCGATTCTGGATGAAGTATGTGGGGGCAAACGATAGATATTAGTTTGACCAACCTTGCTGTCGCATGCACCATGGTCGGTTTCTTCTCCCGCCCACCATACAATGCACTCCGGACCTGTATAGCGAGAAGAGTGCGTTAAGGTTTTGTCGTCAAGACCACTTTTCGGTGGTGGCATAACCGCGGAGTGCGAGGTAGTGTTCTTATCCTGATCTCATTGTGACCACGTCCAGATTGATGTTTCAACAAGCTGGCGAGTCGGTCCCGCAAGACTGCAGGCATGTTTGTTATCACCGTCTGTCAGCAACAGTTCATGCTGACGAGTGGCCAGACATGGTTACTACTGTAGAGATCAATGCTTCGAGGCGGGACGTGACCACGCGAGACATTTTACTATTGTGGGTGGTCGCCCCGTATTCCATTCCTTTGGCTGAACGTGTGTAGCATGCTTGCGAGCCTGTTGATGAAATTGCTTCACTGACTCGTTACCACGGTCGTTGAGGCCCATCAGGTCATTCGAGTATTGGATGTTTGAATGTAGACTTGTCATCACTGTTTCTTGGTTGACCCTGAAAAGTAACAACGGAGTACAAACTCAATTCTTGACCATTTGGTTTACAGTAAGCGTTTTTTTGGCGGACCCAGTCTAGGCTACCGACACAATGGTTCCAGCTCAGAGTGGTCCAGGCAAGTAAGTATGGCCAATCTGACTTGGTCCTGAGGCTGCCATCTGATCGCTGTCTTTCAGAAAAGGAAAGAAAGGTAACCACGACTCAAGTTAGGCCATTCAAGGCCTCAGTACCTCCACTTTCGTTACTCAGCGCGAACAGGTGCGATATATCCACAATCCCACACACTATCTCACAAGGAGCATCTCGGACAGACATGACAGAGAATCAGAGTCCAGTAAACGCACTGCTAGTCGTAGACATGCAGGTGGACTTCATCACCGGGAGCCTGGCTGTCCCAGATGGCCCGTCGGTTATCAACCCAGTGAGGGAAATCATCAATCTTCCGTTCCACGCTCGCTATGCGTCCAAAGACTGGCATCTACCCGGCCATATCTCGTTTGCATCTGCTCATCCAGACAAGGCCGTTTTCGAGCGAACGACCATCTACCCACCGGAACACCTCGTCGTAGCCAAAGGCCAAAACGTGCATTCGATCGCACAGTGCGGTCTGGAGCAGGTGTTGTGGCCGGATCATTGTGTCCAAGGCACGCCGGGCGCACGGCTCGTCGAACCTCTACGCGAGGATCAGTTTGATGCGATCATATTGAAGGGAACGGATCTAGGCGTGGAATGTTATTCTGCGTTTAAAGATCCCTGGGGGTTGTTGGTCTCCGATCTCGAGGGATTGCTGCGGGAGAAGGGTGTGACGGATCTTTACGTTGTGGGTGTGGCTGGGGACTATTGTGTCAAGGCGTCTGCCATTGATGCGGCCAAGTTAGACGGTTTGAAGACGTGGGTGGTGAGGGAAGGGGTGCGGAGCGTTTCAACGGAAGGAAAGGAGTGGGAAGTCTTGAAGTCTGCGGGTGTGGGCATTATTGATACGATCAGTGATCTAACGACGAGACTCGGTGTGTGATCGACGGTCGAGTGCCCTCCAATGTGTACTACTATTAGGAATTTGCGAAGAATGTAGATAAGCTCAAGTCCCCGAATGCCTACTGACTCACTACGAGCCTTCAATGACGTCTTCCTGCTCCGTTGTATGGATTAAAAAAACATTCGTGCATTAAGAGGGAATCGAACCCCCGGCGGGTCGATGGCAACGACCCAGGTTACCACTACCCCATTAATGCTTTAATATTTTTACACCAAAATATTTCAGAGTCTCACGTAGGCAGTCCCTTGGGTAGTCTGCTCTAGGTTCCGTTCTTATCTTCCTATAAGTACGGCTATTTGTTCATGTTTGGCTATTTTCGCGATCACGTGGTCGACGCGTTGAACAAAGTTCCCACGGTCGTCGTCGTTTCTTTCTTCACCGCAACCGACGTGCGCGACGGCGACGACGACGACGACGACGACAAAACCCACGACAGGGACGACAGCGACACCATCGTCCAACACATTCCAGAAAGGCTCATTATGAGCACACAGCGATCATCAACAGCGTCCTCGTTGAAGGATAGGCTGCTTTCAAACTCTCCGGATCCAGTTCAGTCATCAATTCTTCGCGATTCAGCCAAAGGATGGGGCAAGTCGTCGTCATCGAGCTCAAATTCGGGGACGACCCCACTCAGGATTGCAAAACGCGAAGGGAAACCCCCCTTTCCTCTAGTCGCTCGACGATCTTCATCTAGTTACAAGCACGTCAAGAACAGTAATCTCGTATCGAAATCACCGTTCAAAACCCAATCCGCCACTCCTTCCAGACCCTCCACATCTACATCTAGCGATACTTCCTCCGTTCAGCAAAGCACTCGCCGAGTTAGCGGCGAAAAACGGCCTCGTCCTGATTCTATGCATGAACAAGCTGAGAACGAGAGACCCTTGGCATTCAAGCGCGAAAGGCGCCAGTCCAAAGCTTATCAAGGTCTCATCGAGACAGAACCCGTCACAAAGAGCCCCTTCAAACGAGTCGTCAGTGCTGAAGAAGAGCAGCCACCGCCTGTGCCTCCCAAAGCGTCGTTTACTCCCGCTCCAGCCCCGCCACCTGCGCCACCATCACCTCCCCCTTCCGCACCTCCTTCCCGTCCTATTACTCCATCGCGCTCATCACTCGTTTCAAAACGACTTCATGGGCCCCGGGCCGCGGATCAGCCCTCATTGGATAGTAAACGACAGAGACGGAAAACAGTAACATTTGATGAGCGCTGCGATGTCCTGGAGTTCGACCGAGACGAGGAAGAAGAAGAAGAGAACCCATTCTTTTCGTCTGACGAGGATGATTATGGTGAACCTGAATTGCATGATCAGTTAGAGAACCATCACTTACAAGGTCGTGACAACGCTGTGACCGGCGAAGATGCGGAACACCCCAGCTTTGAGAGCGTTCAACTTGGCGATCCAGATCAAAGTATCACCGGTATTGTCGATAACATGATGCAATTCACCTCTCTGCAAGGACTAGGCTTGCCTTCGACTCCTAGTCGCCACCCCTCTTTACCAGTGGACATGGAAACAGAAGATGGGGTTCCATATGGTCGCACTCATCATGCAGAGCGTGCACGGCGCCGAGCCAGTGTATCGTCTCCTGCGATGTCTTCCCCAGCCTTCCCCTTCAACAATTCTGAACATACCGCGCAGGACTCTCCTTCAACGCCTCCTCGAACAGCAGAGTCCTCGATGGACATTTCCTCTGGATCAGGCATTCCACTTGGGAGGTCGACGCATGTTGAGCGTGCACTCCAGGACCACCAAGTGGATGAAGTTGAGGCAGACGTTAATATGATGCCACCGTCACCGAGCCCAGCGAAGAAACCTGCGCGAAGCGAGCACTCCAATCGTGATTCGCTTGTTCCGCGGTTTGAACTGCAACCGCCGACAGACGAAAGCTCTCCCAAGAACGGTCGCAGCGGTGAATTTACATCGTCCTTACTCTTCTGATTTTGACGCTGACAATGTACGATGTAGCCTTATCCACTGCCGATCCTTTCTCTTTGTCGAGACCGAAAGAACAAGTTGGCGACCTATCATTTACTTCATTTGACGATCCTTTAGACCCCGCAAACTTGTCCATCGGCCAGTCAGAGGTGTCATTATCCAACCTAGACCTGGAAGCAGAGCTTCAAAAGGTCTTCAATCCGCCACCACCTGGCAATAAGGATAATGTCCCTAGACTGTCCGACCTCGTCCCACGCAATGCATCGTTCTCAACGAGCACTCCTCCCCCTCATACCCCTCCTCTTTCTTTTGCCACATCCGGTTCATCCAGCGTCTCCGTCGACGAGCAGGTTGTGCAAAGGGAACGCAGTCCGTCACTACATGTTCCGTCGCAGTTGCACACGTCCCCTGTCCCCACCCCTACTGGCAGCCTCGCGTCACGCCCGGCCTCTCCATCAGGGGTGATACCTCAGCGTGACTTGGGTTCACCCGCGGCCTTTAACGTGCGCCGACAATCAGATTCACCGCTTAACCTCTCTTCCAAACTATCTGGTTCACCGGCCCTCAGGTCTGCATCGCCATCCTTGCGGACTGGGTCTCCCTTGCGCGAGATTGCAAGTGCGCAAGAATTGCAGAACGAGCGTATGCCAAGGACCAGAATCAGTAGAGAAGATGTCCAGATGAGGTTGATGCGGAAAAGGAGTATGGAAAGCCCGTTGGGATCACCTGCCCCTGGTTCTCCCGCACCCCCTGCGGAGCCACCTGCAGCCGAGAACGTGGATGAAGATGGGCAGAACACTGTCGCTCCAGATGTCGGAGGGTCGGACAAGGAGAATGATCAACGTTTGGGTATGACGTCTGGCATTATTGATATCAGCGCCGAGCTCGCGACCACCCAGACTGCTGAGAAACGCACGAGCGATGCCAATGGACAGGAAGATGTCAAGCATAACGAAGAGGATCCCATGGATGGTGCTATATTGCCCGCGGCTGAGAATGACGATTTGTTACCCATCGAACCATCAATAAGGGAGTCGCTCCAGCCTCAACCTACACCTGTGCGCCCGCAGTCAAGTTTTGGTATGCTCGAGACGAGCTTCGACCTGAGCGGAGGTCTAGGGATGGGATTGCGAGACTCGATGGGGTCCATCCAACTCGGGGAGATGCGGTCTGCCCTTGACCGACTTATGGATGATGTCAAAGGCAGTTCTGGCTCGAGCACCAAGAAACCAAACGCACGCTCCCAGGTTCGGGTTGAGTTGGTGACAGAGGGCATTAAAGCCGGCCAGTTCAGTGCCAATACAAGCAGTAACATTGGGGACGATAGCATGCAGACCGAGACCGACATGGATCTTTCAATGGACGATTTTCGCAGCGCGCCCATCGTACAGCCCGCTGGAACCGGTCCGCTACCGATTCAGCGCGCTGTGACAGATTCGGTTGTCTATATGGGACCTTCGTTCAGGAGCCCGGTGGATGAAGCGCCTACACCTGCTTCACCGACCAAGGATGCCATTAGGGCAAGGGAAGAGCTGATTTTGCAGAAGCGAAGGCAAGCGCGGAGGAGGGATGAGGAGGAGTCGATGAGTTACTATACACCTCCCCGCCCAACTTCAATGCCACCGAGTACTGGTCGCCCGAGCCGAAGGCGTAGTCGCAGCACCGGCGACGCTGGTGCACTGACGAAGAGCGATATGCTTCTTGACCTTGGAATTTCTGACACTGAAGAGGAACTTTTGGCTGATAGCATATCGAAGGAATTGCGGAGACTCGATCCCGAGCACCGTCAGGGTGTGAGTTATTTTCGACGAATGTAAAAGACGATCTCGCTGAATTTGTCACGAATGATAGAAATATCGGGTCCACGAACACGAGGCTATTTTTGCCTCAGCAGACGCCGAGCAGGTCTCACACACGTCATTTGCTGGGGATGTAAACAGCGGTAAGGCCTGGAAGGCTGTCAGACGCCCTTCTGACATGGTGCGTTTGATGCATATTTTTTCTACCGAATGCGCTAACGGATGTAGAACGAGTATGCTAAGCAGATTAGGGAGTACCGGTCGCAAGAGAAACCAGGCAAAGCACACGGTAAGGTCTTCGTTAGAGGCAAGTACCTGATCTTCTTTACGTCCGCACCTCCTGATTCCATTCCCGTTAGTACTTGGCGTGAAGGGTCTCAAGGTACCCATACCACAGCAGGCCACGGCACTCACCTGCACGTTGAACAATGGAATCCACTTTGTCACGACGCCAGAAATACGGTTGTCTTCTGACGCCCGCATTGACCAGGAATTTGAGTTGTGGGTCAATTCTTGCCTTCCTTCCTTACCGACTTAAGTATTTCGCGCTCAGGATTGAACACAATAAGCTTGAGTTCACGCTAACGTTGAAGATTCGACGCGATCCTCACATTGTCGCACAGTTTAAAGCTCTCGCACCACCTCCTGCACCTGTTGCTCAACCGGTAGCTCCACCGCCGAAATCCAAGGGTGGCATGTTCAGTTTCCTTTCATCATCCCCGAAGAAACCTGTCGCACGAGCTACTCCCCCTCCTCCTGCACCCCCGCACAAACTCCCAGACAACCTCGCTCGTTACTTGAAGCAGGACGGCACGCTTGCAAGAGCTTTTATCTCTTTTAAGGACATTGCAGCGCGGTGTGACACTCGTCTACTCGAGATCAAATACCCTCTGATCGGCCAACGCTCCGAGGCTTCCGGAGGTGCTACAACGAAGGAACTCGGCGAAATTGTTCTTCAGATGTTCAGGTTACCATCCCTGCCTGGCGTCTTGTCCCATCAATTACCCTTGAGCTTGGACGAATGTCTTCGTGGCCTCAGACATGTCGCATGGCATAAAGTCACGTACTTTGAGGGTACGCTGACGCAAAATGGTGGTGACTGTAAGGTGAGTATGGCCGGCCCCTGGTATTTGAGTTGGATCTCATCCATCCGCTTTTACAGACATGGCGACGACGAACATTCAGAGTAACCGGCGCCAATCTCATTGCGTTCAACGACGTAACGAAGAAAGCGACGGCAACGATCAACCTAAAGAAAGCTATTGCAGTAGAGGACACGCACGATGCACGATCGGCCGCGCTTAGTCCTGATGGTCGCTATAGGGACGATTATGATTCTTTGATCGCTGTAGAACGTTCCTTCAGACTCGTTTTCCCTTCCGAACAACAGATTTTATTCTTTGCTGATTCGGACGACGAGAAGGCGAGATGGTATGTCGTGCATTATGGTTCCTGTACTCTCACCAACGTTTGTCGCCCAGGCTGGAAGTTCTTCGTGCCTTGGTAGGTCACATACCGCCAAATCCGCTGTGGGCAGAGCTTGTTTGGCAACGTCAACACGAAACGGCTGCACACACTCAACCAGGTGGTTGAGCGTGATAGCTTGTAGGTATCGACGCTGCCCTTCACGAGCGCGTTTTTTTTCTTTTATTTCCTTGACATCCCTCGTCTGGCGTTTCGTCTCCCCTTGAGTATGCCGAATTTTTTCTATATCCTTGAACTTTTTTGTTTTCCATCACGCATTTTTATATATTTATTTTGATATGATACATACGTGGTGAGCTTTTAGTAAACGGTGCATATGCTGTCCCATTTTTCTTGTAAGACTATGCAAGTATGTTTATAAATGCCAGGAGCTCTGAAACTCGTGTGTGACCTGCAGAATTGATCTACTCTTGGTGTGTTAGAGCTTGTGCATTCCGCGTAGCGATTACAAGCAGTGAGTCAGTAGAATGCGTGACTCACTGCCTGTCCGATCCATACCGGGTCGGCATCACGCTTCACCAAGGGTTATAGTATAACCACGTCGAGGCAACATTCGCCAGTTAAGACGCATCGAACGTGATGAGTGACAATTGTCCTCGGCACTCTGCTTTGCAATTTGAATCCACGATTGACTTGCCACTCATTTGACAGGTGAAGTTAAATTCTGGGTCCTTCTCGGCAACGAGCTAGCGCTTGCTTCCGCTCATCTTGATGACACGATCGCCAGGCTGTTTAGACATCTTCGAGACGATGTCGACGCGGCTCCTTTCATCCCTGCCAAGGTGACATGCAATGCTTGCGAGTTCTACCGCTTGAACAGGCCAGTCACGTTGGACGTTGAGGAGGACGGCGAACGCGACTATGAGGACGACGATGTATTTTTGAAGCAGGTTAAGAAGGCATGCTGGGAGGAGAGCAATAGGGAGCGCGTCAGTCCCATCACAAGGGTTCGTCAGTTGGCAGAAACGATTTCCGGCGACTACATCCATTTAGCCGTTAAATTTCCCAACGGTGCGTATGTCGATTTTCTTGTATATGTGTTGTTTACTGATCGCGTTGCCTTCCTCAGTCATGCAGGAAGCGAGCAAAGCGATTGACAGATTGAGGGCTGATCACGACACATTGTTCAAATGTCTACAAGTAACGGTCAGGAACCCGCGCGACTGGCGCCTAGATGATGTGGAGAGGAACTTGCAAGGTGGCATCCTCACGAACAATGCCGGTAATCTTCCCTCTGAGCTCCAGGAGATGCAAGAAGCGCTAGCGAAGCCACGCTTGTATCAGGCACGTACTTTGGGTGTGATCACACCCGGCAAAATCTGACGCGGAATATATATATATTTCAGGCTGATCGTGCGAAGGAGCCAGATCTTCAAAATGCGCGTAGTTACAAGATCCAGTTTGACCGTGTCTTTGCGCCTGCCGAAACTGAAACACACACGGTGATCAGCGAGCGAGAATTTGCAGCGTTCTATAATGTATTGCGATGCTTCAACAAGGACGCGCGCATGATCGCGGACGAGATGACCGCTTCGTCTTTCAAGGCCAGCAATTTCACCGTTCACTTTGTTCTGCCTCCGTTTTTCTGCGAGAATGACGGTTCTCGCGGCTTCAGATACCATCAGTCAGTACGGATTCGTGTTCATACGTTATTATCACCAATAATCTTACAGGGAGAAATCATGGGATTTTCCTATTTTCGTGGATACCAGATCAGAGCGGAACGCCTGGCGGAGATTCGCTCCCAAGAGTGACTGGATGGTTACTTCCACTGAATTCAAGATTCCATTCGTCATCTCCGAAGTAATACCACAAACTAAGCAGCATGACCGCTTCCGGATGCTTCTGGAAGCGATTGCTCTTGCCCGCGCTGGACAACTTCTTATAAAATCTGTATCCAAGACAAGGTTTTTCGTCGTGGCCGTCTATGTTGATGCCAAAATGGTTGCGTCCCGGTATCTTGTAATGCAAACCGGATCTGGCAACACGATAGACAAGCCGGTCGGTGTTCGCGATACCGTTGTATTGAGCTACTCAAGGAAGTGCACAGGTGTCTGTTCATCAAAAAGATTTCGATCTTGCCGACACAGAGCAAGAAATAAATTTCCTGCGCGAGATGTACAATGTGGCCACGCAAATCACTGCGTTGTCTCGTGACTTGGACCAACTCAAGGAAAAAAGCCTTTCTGACATCAAGGCTGCCGCGGATAGAGTCCTATCGCTCAGTTCGACACATCACTCATCGTCGGGTTCTACTAGGAGCTCTACCGGGTCAAGACATAGATGGGCAGGTAGTTCAGAAGACGAAGATGATCTAGGGGTTTTCAAGGCAGATGATATCCAAAGCATCTTGGACCAGATGGATTATGAGATCGAATTCATCCCGTGGGGGGTACGAGTTGTTATCTTCCATGGCATTCGGACTAACAGACGTGCCCTAGCATCCTCATCTTGCCGTAATCACGGACAAGACAGGTGACAAGCACGGATACCTGAAGTACGTGAAACGAGAGAGGGAAATCCAGGTGGTACAATACCTCACCGGAGTTGAGTCTCCCTCGAACCACACAATCTCTGATGTTCGATTCTGGCCCGTGCAAGGAGGCACTGTGATGTCAATGCCTGTCGCTGGTGGTTGGTTGACGTCATTGGATTACCCCAGTCAACATTTGTGGTCTGTGGCCGTACAGCTCATCGAAGCAGTCGCGTTCATGCACGAGCATAATGTCGCGCACATGGATCTCAAGCCGCAGAATGTCATCATTCCTCCAGAAGGCGGGCGTCTATCGATCATCGACTTTAGTGTATCTATTCGTGTCCGTGGGCCGGATGTCAGATATACTGGAGTTGTCGGAACAGAAGATTACATGGCACCGGAAATTCGGAAGGGACAGTACAAGCCGATGCTCGCGGATGTGTGGAGTTGCGGGAGGACGTTGGAAATTTTCTGTTCATGCTGTAATTCCTCGGCAGATCGCACGAAGCTCCTCGAGATAGCTGGACGACTCACGAACCGGGACCCGGAGGCACGCCCAAAGATGTCTACTGCCCTGGAGTGGGTGACTCTCGCACAGCGAGGAGAGGAGAATGTTGTGTCTACGGTAAACTGAGGTCTTGTATATTTCCTTCATGTTCTATGTCGAGCAACACATACCGTAATCGAAACGCGTCACTTGGGACGTAGTACCCACGACACGAACATCTCACTCTCTGACTTGAAACAATCCCACATGTTAATCACGATCAAGTCAAACAAGGCTTCCCTTGCCTGCGCTATTCGCAACA
Organism: Boletus bicoloroides; assembly: GCA_038090895.1. Taxonomy (NCBI): domain Eukaryota; kingdom Fungi; phylum Basidiomycota; class Agaricomycetes; order Boletales; family Boletaceae; genus Boletus; species Boletus bicoloroides. The sequence continues at coordinate 21,751 of JBBPNM010000025.1, forward strand.
TCTATGTCCAAAGACTAAGCAGACGAAGTAATAGTGCATTGCAGATCCTTGGGTCGTGCCCTAGGACCGATACACATGCACAATGACCAACGCGCACAGGTGAAACTGACTACCCACGCGTCTTGCGATGAATCATATTCCCAGCTTCCAAGCTATCTAGCTGGAAGGAACGCCGTGACTACATATGTGGGGTCAACCTTTCAAGCTTAAGTCTCGCACTGGCAGAAACTGGTCACGCTAAGTTACCCATTTTGTCGTTGCCAGGGCATATGTTCACGGCGAAATCGTCTGAGAGTGTTTGCAATACGGTGCGCGCGGAGCCCTTTTTCATTGCCTGTTGAAGAAAACATTGGTAGTACCTCAGTTCATCTTGGAGTAACGTTACTCGCAGTATCCAAAGGCGGGCCAGAACCCAAATGGAAATACTATGCTACGATCATCGTAAAACGTACCTTTGATATGGGCACTTGAAGGGACAAGTTGGATCAAGTTGGATCAACACTTTCAAGAGGTCGTCGAGTCGTCGAATGCCTGAAATTTGTTTCCGTCGTTAGCGTCATCAAAGCTTCTAGCCTCTGCAAGCTTTTCTAGAGCAGTCGTAAAGCACCAGTGGGAACCCTTGTCACTTCGTCATTCAAACTTTTCGGAACATATGAATGTCATAAAGGCATTCAGACCCGAAGAGTCACCGTCCAGTGGGCTTGTGTATGTTCTCTGAAATATCTGAACGATTGTCAGGGTTCTGATCTCAAAAGTCTGGTTTGGGTGTTTGGAATTCTGATTCCCCATGGTCCTCGGTAGTCTGCGCTGGCAGATGCCCGGCCCTCCTCCGAGCAGCCTCAGCTACTATGATACGCATGCTTATATCCAACTTGTACTCGACATCTCAACGCCCCATCGACGCCCCTTCAGCGCTCCATCCCCTCACCAGAGGCACCTTACCTTCTTTGCGACCTCCTCACCCATCTCCTCGGTCCTCCCCAATCCGCTTCGCACCCTGCTCACTCACGACACCAACTTTCTCGGGCGCCTCAGTCGGTCGCATCTTCTCCGCACTATCTACCAAACGCAACCACCTACCCCCGCGCATCCATCAGTTCCAAAAAAAAACCCGGCCGACAACGTGGTCGCACCAAGTGTCACGCAGTACTTCCAACTACATACCTCAAACTAAAGCGTTGTAAGCCCACTGGTTACTCCCCTACTCGCCCAAGTCTTACTCTGAACAAGGTAAGTTGTCACATTTTATGCCTTACCACATTCGGTCTTCAGACTTCCAGTACACCACGTATATAGACTTAAAACGTTGGCTGCGGCGGGCCCGCCGGTCTTCCCGGGATGCGTGACGCCGGATGCTACTGCGCCCAGTAACGCAATTTATTATCTGCTTTTCGATGGTGTGCAGCTCAGGATCTCATGACCAATGCAGTGATAGCACAGTACCTGATGTGATGAGTGATCTTAAGATCTAAACGAGGAGAACACTCGAGCAATGAAGATTCTTCTCAGAAAGAGCTTGGTTTCTGAAACATGTTGGAAGACCCTGTGCTTGGCTTTAACTCAGGCTGCTGCCATCATCTGTATTTGACGCGCATGGAAGTTCATCGGAGATGGGCGACAACATAGCG
>JBBPNM010000026.1:0-22830 GCA_038090895.1 Boletus bicoloroides
CCAGACATAAAATCACAAAGCATAACCTCACTAAGTCATTTAAGAGCCCTGGTTCGTTCGAGAGCGAGACTCGGAACGACCATAAATTTGTTTTTGCTCAGGATCCTGTCCCAATTTTACATTCCGGTTCACCAGAAATGGAAATGTACGCTGACTTTTTCGTCATGAAACGTGACCACAAGTTCCCAGTCGTCACTAGTAGTCCTACTCGCTGTGCTCGTCGACGTTCGACCTCGCACCATGCGCGGTCTCCCTTTTCCCACCAACGCTCTCTTCGACCGCGAACCACAAAGTGAACACGGAACACCCCCCAGCACCGTAGACGATATTCCGATTGATCCTGCACTCGCTGCTGCTCCACCCATCCTCCCAACCATACCCGGCGACAGAAATTTGCATCCACTGGGTCCTCATCAGGTAAGCGTCGTCCCTCCCACATATCCCCAACACCTTTTGGCCACAAACGCGTCGCGTGTTGTAGTTACCTTCAGACCTGGTTACCGAGTGCAGTGCTCATCAAGTCATCAACAGCCCCTTCCCGTCCTCGTCCAGGATCAATTTTCTCCTCCTCGGCACAGGCATTACTCTCAAGAACCGTTGCATTACGACCAGGGTCCTCAAGGTGATCCGTTCGCGCCTCAGCCACCCGCGGCTTATCTGTCGATCCCGGAAACCGAGGTTCCACGGGTCACGAAGCCACAGAAACGAAAGAGAAAACCTAGACGTGAAGAGGAATGCGGTTTTTGCCAGGGTAACGATTCCAAGAACATGCATGACAAACCCGAGGTCATGGTCTCCTGTGAAGAGTGCGGCCGCAGTGGTGCGTCAGTCATAGAAGGCCTCGTGGTGACATTTATCAACTCCAGTTCCCAGGGCATCCAAGTTGTATGGAGCTGGCCAAAGTTGCCGACGTTGTGAGATCCTACCCCTGGAGGTGTATCGAATGCAAGATCTGCGAAATTTGCCAAGAAAAAGGGGACGATGTAAGACTGTCCATCCACTTTATCCGCTATGGTTCATATGTTAATAGGCCAGGATATTGTTTTGTGACTTTTGCGATCGAGGTATATCCCAAGTTGTTTCACCCCGTCTGCTCACCTTCCCACTTTCAATAGGTTGGCACATGGATTGTCTCCAACCCCCACTCGATGAAGAGCCCCCAGGTCAATGGCACTGTCCTCTATGCCCACCCTTCGACATGCTCCCTCTCGATCCTCATTCCACTCAGGCACAGTATGACGCTTTACCTGATTACCCCATTGGCAAACCCGATCCAGATGGACAGACAAATGACCCGTCAGGAGCGGACCATGAAATGGACATCCAGGTGGACGATTCATCCACTGACGAATCGTCCGATTCCGACTCAGACTCGGACGAGACAGCGAGCGCTCCCGCGGCGCGCCGTCCTCAATCAATCAAGAAGAAGAGACCTGCTAAGCGCACAACAGGGACGCAGACCCCGCGTCCCGCCAAACGCATGCGCATCAAAGTGCGCTCTCCTGCCCCACCGTTAGTTGTGCGGTTGCGGCTCCCGCCCAAGGGTAAAGGCAAGGAACGTGAGGACGACGTGGAACACAACATCTTTGAGGACCTTTTATCACCGACAGAGAGAGATATGTCCAAGACGACGATCGACAGCCTCGACAGGACAAGGTTTGAGAAGAGCAGGCTTGCTGCTGAGGTGTGTAGTTGACATATGTACTCCAGCATCGTTGGTTGATCACTTATGATTCCTAGGAGAAATTGTATCCGGCTCCGGCTCCCCCGCCCTCGGCTGCCGAAAACCCAGATACACCGGTAGCCGGCCCATCTTCGCGTCCCCTTCGCTCCGCCACCCTACATCAATTATCCATACCCCATTCGTTGCCACCTGTATCTCCTGTGCCTTCCACCCCAAGCCTCGTCCCACCCACCCCAGGAACTTTCCCACAAACCCCGAACACCCCGACCGTCCCTGACGGACAGTCGACGTTACGCATACGTACTATCCGTTTCGGACCCTATGACATTCATCCGTGGTACGACGCCCCGTTCCCGGAAGAGTATGCAAATATACCAGACGGGCGACTGTGGATATGCGAGTTTTGTTTGAAGTATATGCGAAGCCGCTTTGCATTTGGTCGACATCGAGTGAGCTCCTATGTGAATGTGTAGTCCACTTTGTAATTGACCGGTGGTTGTAGCTGAAATGTAAAGCCCGTCATCCACCCGGTGACGAAATCTACCGCGATGGTTCAATTTCTATATTCGAGGTGGACGGACGCAAGAACAAAATATACTGCCAGAATCTTTGCCTCCTTTCCAAAATGTTCCTTGACCATAAATCTCTTTTCTATGATGTCGAACCATTTCTTTTTTATGTCATGACGGAGACTGATGACATCGGGGCTCACTTCGTGGGATACTTCAGCAAGGAGAAATGTTCACCGAAACAATACAACGTGAGTTGTATTATGACACTTCCGGTACGACAACGACAGGGCTGGGGAAATTACCTCATCGATTTCAGTATGTTTGAATCCCTGGATTGTGATGGGCTATTAACCCAATGCTCGCTCAGGCTACCTGTTGTCGAAAAAGGAGCAGCGTGCAGGCTCACCCGAAAAGCCCCTCTCTGGTCTGGGTGCTCTTGGCTACAAGAACTACTGGACGCTTGCGCTCATGCGATACCTCATCTCAGCCCCCCCGAAACCGACCCTTGAAGGTCTGCTTATTTTCCTGTCGCTCCAGGGTTGACTCTCCCTCACACCAGGTGCCCTGTGTACCATCAAACAGATATCAGTAGAACCACATCTATGACCATCGAGGATATTTTTACCATCCTCGTGCAGCAAGATATGATCATAGTGGACACTGCCCCAAACCCTGTTCGTCCATCACCGGGGCAGTCGATCAAATTTCCACGTGGTCGCAAAAATGGTATTGCACGGAGGCACTTGCAGAGACCCAATCCACAAAAGCAAATGGAAGGGGGAGGAAACAAGTCTAATGTGCCATTCATCGCCCCCACACACTACGAAATCTCTTGGGATCAAGAGAAGGTGGAACGTTGGCTGGAGACATGGGAAAAGAAGGGATATCTGAGGCTTAAGCCCGAGAAGCTGAAATGGACACCGTTCGTGTTGTCCCGCACCAAAGCAGGTGTGGAGCTACTTCAAGCCGAGGCGGGCTTAGGTTTCGGTGTCCTAGCCCACACCGGTACGCCTCAGAGTCCAATGGACGGCGGGACACCTATGTTGGATATTGGCGATCGGGCCAAGTCTTTGGGTTCTGGACAAGGCTCGTCAAATGAGCAGAGCGAGCAAATGGTGATTGCTCGTGATGTGGCAGGGGTGACTGCAGCCCACCTTTTTGATGACCTGCTCCACGAAAAAACGGCCACACCAAAGAAGCACCTGAAAGGCACGCTCAGGGACTCTAGCCTCGATTCCCTTGCGATGTCCACCCGGACAAGTTCTGCGCAAGCAGTTCCGGACGGTGACTCTGGACTTCAGGGAGAAAATATCGATTTACTGCTTGATGGTACCAGCAGTATTGTGGAGAGAATTGAAGGCCTCACACCCACTGTGCCGATCAAGCGTCGCCGTGGCCGCCCCCCTAGAGCCCGATTGCCTGAGAAAGATGTACCACAGGCCTTTTCGACTGAGTCTGGACCGACATCGCCTTCCAAACCAACGTCGCCCCGGAAGCGCAGGAAATTCGATTCGCCCTCTCCTGAGGATCTCCCTGCATCCATGGATCCTACCTATAGTGGGCGGCATGATGATCGTGTAGATCAAGCTGTCGACCATCATCCCCTGGTTATCAATGGAGAAGATCATACCACGAACGGAGTCCATCAGAGTTCCATACAACGCTCATTGGATGCTAGTCTTGCCGTCGGGACTACGGAAGGAGAAAAGGAATTGGAGAAAAAAGATGTCCTGCTTGATGATTTCACACCACAGGAATGCACTGACGTGAAATCAGAAGATTTGGGAACTCCTCTCACTGGATTGACCAGTCGGCACAGTGTTCCGAGTGATGATACTGTATTCGTGGCAGAAGGTGTTAACGGCTCTGCGGTTCGCAGCAAGATTTCGGGGGAAAGGGACGCATTTTCACAGCTGCTAGGTTCAGGAGGCACAGGGGATGGAGGTTCCACAGAAGATGCTGTTGCCTTGCGTGTGGTAGTCGAGGATGACTCAGACTTGGATGCTGAGGGGGAGCCAGACGATGAGATCTGAGTTATGAATTCAACAGTCATGTATCCATACAGATTCTTCTAATTCTTTGTGCATTTAATTTTTCTTTTTTTTTTTGGCGGTCTCAAACGACGCGAACCGGAGCGCCTCTATGGTTGTTTGTTTGGTTGCAGCACCGCAAACGAGCCACAGCAAAGTGCAAGTGGTTCGCATCCGGTTCATCGTGGTTCAACAGGAGAGTCAAGCTAGCCATGGACAACTCCCAGCCCCATGGGTAAGTACGTCTCATCTACGCACGACATAATCCCAAGTGCCATGGCTCATCACATTTTCAACCACACACAGTGACCCAGGCATCGCCTTTGGCCACCTACAACGTGATCCCAATGTCAGCAACGTTTCGGTGAGGATTACCCGACTTTTTGTCCCCCAGGTAGCCTTATCAATGGGTTCGTTGCAGAGCCTCGACAGAGCGCTGGGATCTCATCTTACGCCCACGCTCAGTGCACGGCAGACTTTTCACGATGGTGCATTCAGGCTGACGGATTCGCCACCGACTATCCTTGACTCGAATGGTAGTGGTACACGACCCACTCAGCCTGTCGCTGGTCCTTCACGTTCCCCCATACACGAATTTACCGTTCCCCTAACGAATGATGGTCAGACGGCGAGTGCACTGAAGCGCAAGCTCACTGACGGCGCCAACGTGATATCGAACAGCCAGCTGGGAAAACGACGACGTGAAGTCGAAGACGCGGGTGAATTTGACACTGATTCTGTCCATGGTTCGAAACATTGGACCGAGGAAGAGAAAACCAAGTTGTTCACGTGGCTCATGGACCCGAGTGAAGATGAACACTGGAATTCTCTTCGCTCTACAAAAAATTCATGCTTCCGAGAGGTATGTATTGGCGGTATGGGTTGACGTCCTTCGTTCATAGTCAGTGCAGTGTGCCTTGGAAGTTTTTGGCGGGAAGAAAACATATCAAGCTCTCAAGGGGTGCTATGAGCGCAACTTTAACTTGTTCAAGCAGATCTATACTTTCGAGGCATATCATGCGGGCAACGGACCCCTAAGCATGACCACTGAAGGAGACAGACTACGAGAATATGAACGCCGCCTTCAGCTAGCACGGAAGGCTGGCTGCGATGTTGGAAATCTTAATGCAAGAACCATAGATCACTGGCACCGAAGCGGGTGGTACAGTTTATTTTACCGCAGGTGGGCCACGGTCAATCGACCACCTGTCAACTGAACAACGTCCCTTCACAGATGGAACGGTGACCCGGCCGTTTCCCGCCCCTCCGCTCGGCACAATGCAAATGGCGCATCGGGAGGTGTGGGAGGTGCGGTCAACAGCGATGAAGTCGAAGACGAAGACAATTCCTTGGACATGCCAGCGCCAGACCCTCCACACTCTGGACCACCACAACCTGCTCGTACACCGCCGTACTCTCAGCCTGTCAATCCACAGCCTTCTGCTGGCTTAGACCACTCTTTTTTGGAAGCAGCACCGTCAAATTCACCTGCTCGACCCATGGTTCCGGGACAAAGGCCTGCATCGCCTCCACCAGAACCATCACACATTCATTTCTCTATTCCGCAAAACCTGATGACAGCCTGTCTTCAGCTGCTTCAAGCACAGGTTCAACACAGCAAACTCAAAATCGACTACCTACGCCGACGTGAGGAACGAGAAGAAAAAGAAAGCTCAGTGCGTCAGGAGCTGGAACGCCGCCGATTCGAGAGGGAGCAAGCGGATCGGGAGACTAACAAAGAGTTTGGAATAAAGCAGCGGGCTCAGGTTGCAATGGATTTGATGGGCAATTCAAAAGTGGACGCATCTGTGCGGCAGGCAGCAGTGGACTATCTAAAGAAACTCCTTGCTACAGATTGAACTGGTTCGGTTTGTGAGAATAGTATAATATTATTAGCTTGGAAGATTACGCGGATAATCATATATGCAACCATTCTTTGTATTCAGCTGGGGGTCCACTACTTGGTACAGTACCGAGTTCTCAATCATTTTTATAGTTTGCGCAGACTGCTTCTCATCTTGTAGCTCCACTCCAGGGCAGTTCGTACCTTTTCTGGGTATGCGTTACAACAAGTTCAAAATCGTCGGGTCACGCTTACTCGTCATTTTCACAGCATTGAGAATTCCATACTACCCTTTCATTGTCCACACATAGATATCATTCCCATGGCATATTTTAGAGTACTGTGAACTTGAACAAGCTCATTTGAAGCAAAAATGAGTGAGATCGTCGAAAACTGATTGTCAATACTTGTCGCGCTGAATCTGGCTCAACTGTAATGTTGAACCATTGGCCATGGCTGACGAACTGGTCATGTTCTTTACTCAGCGCTCGTAACCCCCAATGCCATTCCACTTCTCTCGAAGCCTTTACCTGCCTTATCATTCAGATATTCTACACATCCTCCACGCACTCATACAGCGTTTCCAGGCATCGGTTATCCACTAGGAAACATACGAATGATGAGATAGGCACAAAGCCCTGAGGATGTAATAGCCAAGTAAGTAGCAGTTGTTGCTGACTTCACAGGTATCTGGTTCTACATAACCATGCCGTTAGAATGCAATTCAGAGCTCTGCTGTACTCTATCCAAACGGCGATGAACGAGTCTATCGTAACTTGATTATCAGACACAGCACCAGGCAGGCCCACGTAAACATACCGCTGAAACAGATCCAATGGGCCATTACTCTCCTGTTTCGTGTTATCAGCTTCCTGGTCGCCAGGGATGGCCATTGGCCTTATAGGTATCCAGCAACTGAGTGGGCTTATGCCCTCTTCGTAGCTTGCGTGAGAAACATAAAGTAGGAGCCCGTCTGATGTTACGTGCACTGGCACAGTTGTCAGTCCACTGTGATCAGCCCCCGAATCGACCGACATTGCAGAATCCGAAGAGGGCAGAAATTGGAACGGTGTTGAGGTTGGGATATCGACGAGGATCTCCCGCGTTGAACGGGCTAGGGGTACAATATGGGAATGTAGCATGGGGAGAGTTGTGTCTGTGTGGTAAGGAATCGGAATGAACGACGTCGGATATTGGAAATTGTAAGAACTTGGTTGTGAAACCGATTGTTGAGCATCAGCGGAGCTAGCGAACGAGAACACAGTCGAAGGTGGTGCGAATTTAGGCAGCTCAGCAAGTCGAGTATCCCGCCACCAAAACCTATGGATTCGATGAGTATGAGATGATCCCCATTGAACCACAGAGTACCTGAAAGGAGTTTCACAATCTGCAATGTCCTGACCTTTCCACTTAATCACATCAAGGACGTGTAAAATCCCGTTCGTTCTCCAACTGACGTCGAGAATGCAGTCCAACACTGTTAGTGGAGGGAGGGATGACGGAAAACGAGGAAGGAGCATTTTCCCCAGGAGACGAGACCGAAGTGTGGTATTTGGTGCTGCAAGGTAATTCAGTCAGTCAACGTTTTGAATTGGGAACAATATTGGCACATATTCCTATGACACCCGACGTTGACTGGTGAGTGATTGCCAGACATCGCTTTCCCATCGGTACAGGTGCCACTGCAACCCAGCTTCTCTCAAGATCTGAAGGAAGGTCATCGTCTGCGTCGTTTGAGTGGTCGCCCCAAAGACCAGGTTCCTCTTTCATTTCCAATAACTCCGCGTACATGCACCTATTTGCCCACTTACTAGGCTTCTTTGCTCGCCTCCGTTTGTTTTTGCTACGCTTTCTTTTCAGGTGGCTGCCATCATCTGGCTTGGGTGTAGCAAGAGCGTCAGATATGTCTGATGTGCCCGCAAGGGAGGCGTAATTTGCTACCCCTTCCCTTATGGCTTGAGGTTCTTCGTCGATGTCTTCATCACCCTCGTCGTCAGATGCCCCAAGACTCAGATGTGCGAATGCATCAAGTTGTCTGGATGAATCGAATTTTTGGGCCCTTCGCTATGCCAAACGGTCATGCACATGAGAAATCGGTACGCCTATGGGCTCAACTTGACTTCACGCACCCGCCTTTGTTCTTCTAGAGCCTATACAATGCAGGCATCCCCGTTAGCTGGGATGAAGAAACTGTGCTGGAACATAACGGTTGACCTTTTCGCGTCGAGCCTCTTGTGACACCAGCTTGTCGGTGAAGGTAGTGGGTGGGACTTTGTATACTGATTTCCTGTCAGCGTGCGCGAACATGATTCTAGAGTTGATGAGATTAATCGATCGTTGATGGACTATCAAAAGTGATTAATGCGAGCCTGGGCCGCAATTGAAGTCGAGGCTGCCAAACACGAGTCGGATGGTGATGGCCAGAACGACATGCCATTAACATTGGTTCAGGTCCAAGCCTGAGTTGGAAGCTGGCCCATGTCGCCACGACCCAGTTCGTAGTCAACCCGCTTCATTCGCTTAGTTTGGTTTTGCATTCCTTTGGCCTTGACTCGCACTGGCACCGTGCGTGGCCCTGGGCCATTCGTTGATAAAGTACTGTAACTGGTATCACTGAATCAACATTATAGTGCAAAAATTTTCATCGGAGTCGTGTTACAGGTAGGCTCAGTACTGTGGTGTCTTAGGTATATCCAGAGCATCGGTAGTATCAAGCATGCTAGAAATATTTTGTTCGTCCGGTGAACCTGAGGATGTCTGCAGGTTTGTCTTGTGTCTTGTCCTGTAATCTAGTGTTGCCTTTCTTGGTATGTCCTAAGTTCTAACAGTCCGCTCTTTGACTTCGTCGCCAGTAAACTGGACTTGGTAGTATGACAGAGGTTCCTCAGCCCATCAAAGCTGGTGTGTCCAAAGTAAGCATACTTGTAGTCGTGTCTTATCTTGGTGCCGAGTATTTAACCGTCGAGATGATCAAGACCAAAGCGAAGGCCAGGTACCTGAAGCGCAAAAAAAATCGGAGAAAGGCACGCAAGTCTTCAGCACCTCGGAAGCCCGATGACGCTCCCCAAGCAAGTTCGGCATCTGAAGAGGACGAGGAGCATCACGATGAAGATGGGATTGCAAATAAGGTTGACGACAATAACAGGAACGAAGAGGTGATCATCATGGAACAACCCGTCCAGCCCCCCAAGAAAAAGCGAAGGGTGGTCGGCGAGGGACCAGATTCAGTTACTAGCGACTTCGGAGAAATTCGCGACTCAGCAAACAAGGAACTTGCTACTATCCACAGACCTCTCACAAAACCGTCAGGCACTCTGCCATCATTTCCTTCGCCAACGGTACCCAATGCACCACCCCAGTCTGTGCTTGCTATGCAAGGGATCGACGAGGCTCTTATACATGCAGAAGTTATCAGCCCTGCCGCTGTTATGCCTCTTTCAACAGCCGAACAAGGTCACAACACCGGTCTCAGTGCGAAGACACGAAGGCGTTTGCTTGACCTCGGGATTAGCGAACTTTTTGCTGGTCAGGGGTTGATTACACGAGTTCCGGGTACGGGTACTGATGGTCTGACGTGCAGTACAGACCTCCCTTCTCCCTTTCCTCATCTGCCGCAGTCAGTCACTGTATACACCATACTCTACTCTTCGTGATGTATGTGTTTCCGCGCCGACCGGGAGCGGGAAAACACTCGCATACGTCCTTCCTATACTAGAGGTGAGCTCCAGTGTCAATGTTACTTGGAAATGCTGATGCTTGTGGTGCTCCAGGTTTTATCGAGCAGGATTGTTACCAGGCTGCGCGCCTTAATTGTTCTGCCCACTCGGGATCTTGTCACACAGGTTAGGGAAACCTTTGAGGCCGTTAGTAAAGGACGGGGCTTGAAAGTAATTTATATTTTAGCATATCACAATCATTGCCTTTCTGATCGTCTTCTCTAGATTGGCACCGTGACGGGTCAACACTCATTTGCCCATGAACAAGCACAATTGGTCTCCGAGACTGATCCTGGGTAGATTTTGCTTCCCGTTATGGCGACGTCAACTAACCACCTTTTTTCGCAGGTTACTTGGGGGTTCCAGTAAAGTAGATATCTTGATATGCACTCCTGGTCGGTTAATGGATCATCTCAATGAAACGCCCAACTTTTCGTTGCAACATCTTCGCTTCTTGGTAGGAGCATGTTGGTGGTTGTTATTTATGTTTCTCAATATAACGCACTCAGGTCATTGATGAAGCTGATCGTTTACTCTCTCAATCATTCCAAGACTGGTTGGCTCAGGTACTCGCCGCTATCCATTGGAGACCAGTGAAGAGTATTCACTTAGCAAGCCAAATTTCACCTGAAGATCATTTCCCACTAAATTGCGATTCTCTCGCACCTGCTTGTTTAGATTTTGACCATCTTGGATATTCTCAAGTTGACGTCGGCGAGCGAAGAGGGTTTTCATGCCAAAAACTCTTGTTCTCTGCGACACTCACTCGAGATCCCGGTAAAATTGCATCTCTTGGTCTGCGGGATCCGAAGTATTTTGTTGTCCAGAGTCAAACTGAGGGTGAATCTGATGGTGCTCCGTCACACGTTTCCGAACGATTTGCCATGCCAACCACTCTGACGGTGAGCCTTGAGCCTACTTGACATTTGTTTCGGGTTAATCTCTGTAGGTTAGGAGTATATGGTTGTCTGCGAATCATCGCAAAAACCGCTGGCGTTGCTTCATCTTCTCCATAACCACAATCTCCGCAATGCCTTGATTTTCACCAAATCGTCAGAATCCACGACCCGCCTTGTTTTCTTGCTGGAGTGTTTTGAAAAGCTGAGAGCGTCGGAACATGCTTGCATCACGGTTCGCGCATACTCGAGTGACCTCCCCGCGAATGAACGAAAAACAATTCTCGAGAAATTTAGAGCACAGGAGGTCCACGTGTAAGCTCCGCGCCACTCATAGTGTCATGGCGATCTCACCACGTCAATGACTAGTTTGATTTGTTCTGACTTAATTTCAAGAGGGATGGACATCAGCCATGTCTCTCATGTTATAAGCTATGATACGCCAGTTGACATGAGGAAATACGTTCATCGTGTTGGGCGGACTGCTCGAGCTGGACGGGACGGTGATGCGTGGACTTTGGTGGAAGAACAGGAGGTAGGTGACCAAAACAAGGTATCCACAGGGACACGGGACTGAACCTATGTAGGCGCGGTACTTCAAGACAATGCTGAAAGAGCATGATCATCTACAGAAGGTGAAGAAGATGAAGGTCCATCAAAGTGAAATCCAGCCCCTCCTGGAAAACTATCGGGTAGGGTCCAGGGCTACGGATCGATGACGTGGGAAGGCTGACAGTTGTTTTCCAGGTTGCACTACGCAGGCTGAGGGACGCATATGTCCGATAGTACTTGTGACGAACTACGTGCGTTCACGGGCCGAAGTGGTCGTTTATAATAAGAAGCTTGTTACTTGAGCCGATTGGACTTGCCATGTGGTTATTTGAGATTCTTCGCCTGCATGGGAGGGGGGAGGGTGCAGCAGGTGTGTGAACTCCAAATTTACACAAGGAGGATCACATGCACAGCAGATTCGGAGTCCAGTGGAACTTTGTACCGTTATACCAACTGGCCAGCTAACGGAGTAATCGTAGTAAGCGGTGCACCGTAAGCAATGTCACATTATATCTGTCCGCTGGGAAGGATAGGCACATGTTGCTACGACCCGGGTTTACTTTGTCTTTGTCGCTCACTAACATGTCTCATTCGGAGGACAAGTTCGAGACAAAGGCCCTCGCAGAGGAGCTCAGGGAGCCAAGACTTTCTAAGCGAGCGATCACCTTCCGCAGGTACCGTGATCCATCAACATCATTGTCCATTCTCCAACTTTCGTATTCTAGTCTCTTTTCAATTAGGAATCCCGACCCTCCTCCTCCTAAGCCTTCCATCCATGACGCAGTTCTCACTCCCGAAGCGTCAGCGGGGTTCTTCAATCGGCTGTGGTTTGTCTGGGTAACTCCACTGTTGTCACTTGGTTATGCTCGACCCCTCGAAGCGTCGGACTTGTACAAACTCCCGGACGAACATTCATCGACTCAGATTGCCAATGCTATCCTCACATCCTTCGAACGCCAGCGCAAACGGGCAGTGATATACAACGAACGACTAGCAAATGGTCAGGTTGGACCAGGTATCAAAGGCCTATGGTGGTCAATTCGTGGTATCCGCGCAGAACGGGAGAAAGCTTGGAGGGAAAAGGACGGAAAGCGCAAAGCTAGTCTCACCCTTGCCATGAATGACAGTGTGAAATGGCTCTTTTGGTCCGCTGGTATCTTGAAAGTCATAGGTGACACTGCACAAGTCACTAGCCCTCTTGTGGTAAAGGTATGAGCTCTCCTTGCCGCTCATATCCAAAGTGATCATCTTTGGGATAGGCAATCATTACCTTTGCTACAGAGTCGTATGTTGGGCATATTACTGGCACATCCATACCACCGATCCGATCAGGCATTGGACTTTGTTTTACTCTCTTCATTCTACAGCTCATTGCGTCATGGTGTACTCAACATTTCTTCTATCGTAGTATGGCCTGCGGTGTTCTCCTGCGCGGTGGTCTCATTTCTGCGATCTACTCCAGAGCCCTTGAATTGTCTCCTCGCGCCCGCGTGCAAATGACGAATGGCAGGCTGGTAAACCACATCTCCACCGACGTATCTCGCATTGATTTTTGTATGGGCTATTTCCATATGTCTTGGGCGGCACCCATCCAACTTACTATCTGTCTTATTTTGCTCCTCATCAACCTTGGCCCGAGCGCGTTGGCGGGGTTTGCACTTCTCGTCATTGCAACACCAATAAACACAATGTTGATGAAACGCTTCTTCTCCATCCGGATCAAGAGCATGGCCTGGACTGACAAACGTTCCAAATTACTCCAAGAGATGCTGAGTGGCATGAGGGTGATCAAGCTCTTTTCATGGGAGACACCATTTTTGAAGCGGATTGCTGAATATCGCCGGCTCGAAATGGCGTATGCTACATTCCATTCCCTTGATTATATCGACTTACTGTATCTTTCAGCTACATACGAACACTACTCGTCCTTCGGGCAGGCTTGAACGCGTTTGCCTTCTCCCTCCCAGCACTAGCCACCGTGCTTGCGTTCATCACATACTTGTTAACTGGTCATTCGCTGTCTGCTGCGGACGTCTTCTCTTCTCTTACCCTGTTCCAGCTCATCAGGCTACCTCTCATGTTCCTTCGTGCGTAACTCTCGGGGTTTTTTGAAATCAAACTAACTGATACTATTACATAGCTATGTCACTCAGCTCTATTGCAGACGCTGCCACTGCATGCAAGCGTCTTCATGAAGTTTTTGAGGCTGAAACGTCGGACAGGACACTGGCACTTGATAGGGATTTAAATGTTGCAGTCAGAATAGACGGCGCAGATTTTACCTGGGATTGTCCTCCGCCAAAATCCGAAGATCTTAAAGCAATCAGTGATAGGAGGGGCATGCACACGCCCAATAGGATGAAGGCAAGGTCCAAATCTACGACACGGCCAACCCCACAACTCGTTGATGAGGTCAATATCTTCAAACTCAAAGGTATCAACGTGGAGATTCCTCGCGGTCAGCTCGTTGCTATTGTGGGGGCGGTAGGAGCGGGTAAAACGTCACTACTTCAGGGACTCATTGGCGAGATGAGACGCACTGCTGGTACTGTCGAGTTTGGTGGTTCAGTTGCTTATTGTGCCCAGACCGCCTGGATCCAGGTATGATCTATTCAGGTTACCATCGTGGATGACTGACAGCTTTGACCCAGAATGCCACGATCCGAGAAAACATATGTTTTGGACGGCCATTCGAGGAGGAAAGGTATTGGAAGGCTATCCGTGATTCTTGTCTGGAACAAGATCTGCAGATACTCCCTAGCTACGACCTGACCGAGGTTGGTGAGAAAGGCATTTCTCTCTCTGGCGGCCAGAAGCAACGAATCAACATTTGTCGGGCTATATACTGTAATTCGGATATCATGATTTTTGACGTTCGTCCTCCTCTTTACCAATGTCTGGATTTTTGACATTTGTTTATTGCTAGGATCCTCTCTCTGCACTTGATGCTCATGTTGGAAAGGCCGTATTCTCCAATGTCCTCAAGAACGGTACAGCAGGCAAAACTCGGATTCTTGTAACCCATGCATTGCACTTCCTCCCAGAAGTTGATTACATCTACACACTAGCTAATGGAAGAATTGCTGAACGCGGCACCTTCGACGCATTGATGGCTAGTGATGGTGCATTTTGCAAGTTTATAGAAGAGTTTGGTTCCAAAGAAGATAACAATAGCAAGAATACTGGAGAGAAGATCGAAATGGTTCGCGACGACAAGAAACAGCAAAAGGTCGGTATCAAGAGCAAAGCCATGATGCAAGAAGAGGAGCGGAATACCGGTGCCATTTCAATCAAAGTCTACAGACAATACTTGTCTGCTGGAAATGGCATGGTCTTTGTGCCGATTCTGTTTCTGTCTATCGTTATGATGCAAGGCTCAAACGTCATGGCATCGTATTGGTGAATGCACTTTAGTTTTGTTTCGGTGAGACTCATTTTGGTGTCACCAGGCTCGTCTACTGGGAGGAAATGAAATGGAACTACCCGCAAGGTTTCTACGTATGTTACCTACTTCGCCTGTTGGTCGTGTCTCAGACAAGGTTTTTAGATGGGCATTTATGCTGCTCTTGGTGTCTCACAATCGCTGACCATGTTCTTCACGGGGGCCACTTTTGCATTGCTAACTTATTATGCGTCACAAGAGCTGCATGAGGTGGGTTTGTGCGGTCTGTTCGCTTAGAAATGTCACTCACAGACACCAACCGAGGCTCCAGAGAGCCATCACCCGTGTCCTTCATGCTCCCATGAGCTTCTTTGAAACAACCGTGAGTTGAGGGTGTGGCTGTCGTATCCCTAGATACCATCGCTAATCTATCTCTGACAGCCTCTTGGCCGTATCATGAATCGCTTTGCCAAAGGTATATCTAATGAGCTTCCTGTCATACCTGCTGAGCCATCCCACAGATATTGATACTATTGATAATTCCATTGGTGATTCATTACGCATGCTGAGCAGCACCGCGTCCAACATCGTTGGTGCTATCATTCTTATATCGATCGTTTTGCCCTGGTTTTTGTTGGTCGTCTTTTTCATCTTGCTTTGCTATTTCTATGCCGCGTTCTTCTATCGAGCAAGCGCAAGAGAACTGAAGGTATGTTGCCAGGGTTGTATGTTTTCATGAAAGTTAATTCAATTACAGCGGCTCGGTATGCATGCATGTAAACTTTGGATTGTCAATTTAAACAGCTGACGGCCAATCTCAGATGCTATCCTGCGTGGTTCTTTATATGCACACTTCTCTGAGTCACTGTCAGGATTGACGACGATCTCCGCATATGGCGAGACGAATCGATTCAAAAAAGAGAACATCGAACTCGTTGACGTCGAGAATCGGTGAGTTGCAATAGGTAAATCACCGATCATCACCGATCTGACTGTATTCCCAGAGCCTATTGGTTAACCATTACAAACCAGGTGAGGAAGCTGACTGCCAGTGGTTACCAGATAACCACTAATTTATCTGACTAGCGCTGGCTCGGTATTCGCTTGGACTTGCTCGGCGCAATCCTTACGTTCGCGGTGGCAATTTTGACAGTTGGTACCCGCTTCAGTATCTCGCCGGGACAGACAGGAGTGGTTCTGTCATACATTTTGATGGTGCAACAGGTGGGCCCACACAAGGAATAGTAAGACTCTAGCGAACTGATGTGTCATTCGAGTCCTTTGGATGGATGGTTCGCCAAGTTGCAGAGGTGGAGAACAATATGAACTCTGTGGAACGAATTGTTCATTACGCCAATGAGGTTGAACAAGAAGCCCCTCACCAGGTTAAGGACAGTCCGGCTCCTCCTTCCTGGCCCTTTGAAGGCCGGATTGATATGAACGATGTTTTCATGAAGTATCGACCCGAGTTGCCTCCCGTGCTTAAAGGTTTGAACATGGACATCACGCCAGGAGAGAAAATTGGTATTGTTGGCAGGTACTGATCGATCCCTGGTCTCGTGACTTCCTTCGTTGAACAACGTTTGTAGAACTGGTGCCGGGAAATCATCAATCATGACGGCTTTATGCCGACTTGTGGAACCCTCATCAGGAAGCATTCAGATTGATGGTGTCGATATCTCGAAAGTTGGACTACAACAACTCAGGAAGGGGATCGCGATTATCCCACAAGACGCTGCAAGTCTCAAATCAAATAACAGATACATCACTGACTGACTCTGCGTTTTCATTAGTTCCTTTGTAAAGCCGTGTTAATTTTTGATGTGTTACTTTGCTAATGACTTCTCAGTCTCTGGAACTCTCAGGTCCAACCTAGATCCGTTTGGCTTGTACGATGATGCTCGCCTTTGGGACGCTCTCAAGCGGGCGCACCTCGTCGACGCATGTGAGAAACAATCGCCTTCACCTCAAAACAACAAAGGCGATACCCAGGTCGTGGGCAGTCGTTTGAATCTCGACACTCCAATCGACAATGAAGGTAGTAACCTGTCGGTCGGTCAGGTAAAACACGTCTCCATTTTTTCGTCCTTTTCCGGTTGTTAATTGCTGCCCAGCGATCATTGGTATCTTTGGCACGAGCTTTAGTCCATGAAACGAAGATCCTCATCCTCGATGAAGCCACAGGTAAAATTCTACGCAGTTCTTACATGACGTAGTACCTCATGCTCTATGCAGCATCCGTGGACTACGAGACCGATGGTAAGATCCAAGACACTATCGCGACAGAATTCAAGAAACGCACAATTCTTTGTATCGCTCGTAAGTTCCACTTGGGCTATTCGTCTTTTGCTATCGCTGACCATCAAGCAGATCGTTTGCGCACAATTATATCCTACGACCGTATCTGTGTTCTTGATGCCGGCACAATTGCTGTATGTATTATTTGGCTTTCGCATTGGAGTGCATTGAGAAAGAATAATGAATTAGGAATTTGATACCCCGGTCAACTTGTTCAACATTCCAGATGGAATATTCCGCGGAATGTGCAACAGGTCCTCCATTTCAGTTGAAGACATCTTCTCTGCATCGAAACAATCACAAGCATGAGACTATGAGAGAGCTGTAACTGTTTGAGTCGGAAATTCCTAGTAGAATCTAACAAGCATACAACTCCCGTAGATTTGATAAGTTAGTACTAGTAAGGGCTAGTATATACTGACGGATCAAGATTGCTGTAATTTACTCAGTCAAACAAGTTTGCAAGACTCAGAATGGATTGCAATGATGCATTCAATAAACCATCGAGGATTAATTTGGCAGTCGCACAGCAACGGTTGAAGACAGTTGAACCCGTATATCTAGCCAAGTCCATCGACAGGTTTCGAATAACCTAGTAGACCGATCATGTCCCAGCAAAAGGAGATTGGTACTCTTGTCGTCGTCGTGCTGAAAGCTCAGCATCTCCATCAGCCTTCGTTTTACAAACAGGATCCCTACGCCCAAGCGTCCCTCTCTGGTCTGAAGCAACGAACTAAAGTCGCTCCGAAAGGCGGCCAGCATCCGGTGTGGGACGACGAACTCCGGTTTCCAGTCCTTGCCGACGTAGGGAAAGACAAGGCAAACAGGATGTTGGAAGTCGCTTGTTACAAGGACGAACAGCGAGGCGAAGATGTACTTCTGGGAAAAGGGATAGTAGACATTGAAGAAACGCTCAAAACTGGCGAGTTTGACGGTATGCAATCGACCTCTTAGTCGAATGATCTGTCGCCGTTGACAAGGATTGTCTTGACGTCTTTAGATTGGGTCACCCTTGAGACTTCGGCAGGTGCTAGGGGAGAGGTTTATCTTGAGATGACTTTCTATGCAAATTCTCCGCCGCCTTTGACGCGTCGTCCTTCGAAACTTAGCCCATCTGATCGACTTGCACGTTCTGCTCAAGGACAACAATCGATCCCAAAGACTTCACCCGTTGCCTCCCCTCAGCCTGGGCGTTCTCCTGTTGCTGCGCAGAGAAAGCCAAGTCAACCACCCCCGACCAGTGGGAGCCAGCTACCTGCATCATTGATCCCCGCGCGTGGCCCTAAGATACAGGCATCCAGACAAGTACCACTGGATGGTGGGGCTTCTTCTGTGGTTGCCCTCAAACACAAGGATGCACTTCCACCGCTCCCAGCTAGCAACGATCCATCTGACGTTGGTTCTGGAAAGAACCCAGGGCTCCCTGCCGCCCTTCATCCAGGAGGGCACAGCGGCCCAAGGCCCATGCCGCCACAGAATCGGAACCGGGTGATCAGCACGGGTCGTCCACCTCCCGAGATACTTCCTGAACAACTTCACAGAAGGACTCTGAGTGATACACCTGCTTTGTACACGGCACCACCCTTTTCTCCGTTGCAGACTCCGGTGCAATCTTATTCTCCCGAGACAACATCCATGATTGGGGCAAGGACTGGGTTAACTCCCTCTATCGTAATAGAGGAACTTGCTCCTCTGCCGTTCCCTACCCCACTTACTTCCTCACCGGGGCCTACTCAGGCATACATCCAGCCAAACTCGCAGGTTTACATACCCGCTCCAACTCAGGGCTACTCGCGGACGTTCTCTCCGTCCCAACCTCCGATGCCCCTTCAGCCTCCCCATACACCACCTGGGCAGCCTCAGCAATACTACGACGCGTCCCCTCCTAAGATTTCGCCTGCATCCCACTACCAGCAATACACACAATATCCCAGTGGACCTCAACCTCTGTCTCCGCCTCAAACGTATCCTCAGCTACACAGTACACAACCCCAACCCCAACAACCATTGCCGCAATATCCTTCGCAACAACCGCCATACCAACCGCAACCGCAGCAGCACCCTCCTTACCAGTTACCGTCGCAGCAACAGCAATATCTACCGCAACAACAGCAACAGTATCATTCTCAGCACCTTCCCTACACTCAGACTCCACATCCTCCCCAAGTCCCACAGCCATACCAACAACACAATCATCCGGCCCTGCCTCCGAGCAATCAACCCCCTGTTGCACCACCACCACCACCACCACCACAACAACAACAACAACCATTGTACTCTCAAACCGTGAGTTCACCCCTTTTGGCGTTATCAAAGGCTTCCCCTCACTCCTCTCCATTGTCTCAGCAGCCTCAACAGACGTACTTCCCAATTCCTCCTCCTCCACCATCGGTTCAGTCACAGACTCCCCAAGTGTATACTCAGCCACCTCACCAGCCTCAGTCATATTTCTCAACCCCACCCCCACCGCCCCCACCACTGTATGGCCAATGTGGGAAAGGATCTTCCATCCCGCTCTCCGTTGCGCAGCCATCGCAGACACCGATACCCCCGCCAGCGTTAAGCCAGGGATCAATTCCCTCACCGACATCCTTACAGCAAAGTATTACTCCTGTCGCCCCTCCGCTTCAATCACCAATGACACCATCACCCTCTCAGGTAGTCTCAGACGCCGCGCCTGCTGCCAGCACAGAGGAGGTTATTAGACAGAGCCCAGTGGAGGAAAGGCGAAATGAGGCCGAGCCTGTTGCTACTACAGAAACAGGGACCGAGATGCCGGAGCTGATAGGGACTCTGGAAGACGTGGGCAAAAATCAAACAACTGGAGAACAGAGGAACAAAGTCGTCAAGGAGGAACAAGGTCAGCTGGACCAGCTCAAGGATGTCGAGGAACAAGGAGTGCGTGAAGAAAGAGACTCTGGACTGCGGATGGAGGAGGAAATGCGTCGTGAAGAAGAACTGCAGAGGCAAGAAGAGTTGAAGAGACGAGAGGAAGAATCCTTGAAGCAACAAGAGGTGGAACGCAGGAGACGAGAGGAGGAAGAGCGTAAGAAACAAGAAGAGGAAGAGCGCAGAAGGGAAAATGTATTGAAGAAGAGACGGGAGCAGGAAGAACTCAGGAAGAGGGAGGAGGAACGCAGAAGAAGGGAAGAAGAAGAGCGCCGGATGCGAGCAGAGGAGGAACTTAGAAGAAGAGAGGAGGAAGACCGCAGAAAAAGGGAAGAAGAAGAGCGCAGAATAAGAGAGGAGGAACGTAGAAGGCAAGAGGAAGAACGCAGAAGAAGGGAGGAAGAACGCAGGAGACAAGAGGAAGAACGAATCCAACGTGAACGCGAAGAGGCAGAGCGTCGTCGCAAAGCGGATGAAGAAGAAGCCCGCAGAAAGCGTGCGGAGGAAGCGGAGGCCGAAAGGAGATGGGAAGAAGAGTTGGCTCGTATCAGAGCACGTGCTGAACAAGAAGCTGCCGATGCAGCCTTTGTGCGTGCTCAGATGGAGGCAGAGGAAGTAGAGCGACGGAAACAAGAAGAGGCGGATCTCGCACTCGTGCAACAAGCGCAAGAGGAGGCTGAACGGGAAGAGAGACTTGCGCGAGAAAGGAGACGACAGGTAGAGGCGGATATGGAGGTCGCGAGGCGCGAACAGGCTCACGAAGAGGAGCTAGAGAGAAGAAGACGAGAAGAAAGAAGAAAGAGAATGGAGGAGGCTGATCGAGAGTTGGCGAGAAAATTGGACATGGAGCTGAACTTGGGTACTGAATCCTCTTGGAATAGTGGAGATCAGTCCCGGTAGAGGAGAGCAGCCGGGACTGGGGGACATTAACAAGGAAGCCTGTATCAGTCTTTAATATACCCATTATTTCTGGTGACGTTTCTTTTGTCATCGTAAGCATTGATGATCCCACCTTGAACTCAAGTTTTGAATTTGGATCTGTCCAGGACCGTCAAGCAGTTTGTAAGAGTTGTACTCTTAGGACCAGGAAACTTGTTGTGGAACATGTGGATCTATACTTGACCCACATGTCCAGAGGTCATGCTAGTCAACTCCAACAAATGTGGAGGTTTGACCACGTCCATCGGCGTTTCCAACTTTGGAGTCGAAGATCTACGAGTAGAAGAAATCTTGAGCGTTGCAACGGTCACTCCTGGAATGAATCCTGTGAAGACCATCTGCATCTTTACGAGAGCCAATTTAATTGGATATCGTGAATATGCTCGACAGCTCGAGATCTATGGACCATACGAGTGGAAGTCCGTCCAACCAGTGGTTGAGCTGTACAAGACCCACGATATCGTGACATTTTCGTATTCAGGTCTTTCTCCCCTTTTCAAACACTGGACTGTCCTAATGAACTGCTTGCAGCGATCGAGTAATTGTTCCAGGTGATTAGTGGGAGCGGTCGTGGACGAAAAACAGCATCGTATTGCCAGCACATGTGAGAGGGTGTTGGGCCGAGAATGTGATGACTGCAAAGCTCTGAATGTAATAAGAAATAATGAAGAGGGATAACAAGGTGTTAGATAACAGCAAACACCTTGCTCAAGGTTTTACAGTCGATATCATAACGTGGACTCAGCCTAAAAGACCCTTGACATATCTTAACAATTCTCGACCCTACGTAGAAGCGAATCTCAGTGACGCTCCAGGAACATGGGCTTCAATACTGACCCCATTTGTCTTCACACCAGCTACCATAGCCTCGACTCCTTTCAACTCTGCAGAGGATGCCTGGCCGCCTAGATCGTCGCTAGTCATAAACCGAGATAGACGTTGCCGTTGGCTGAGTTCATAACGTTGAACAACAGTCAGCACTGCTCGCCAACCCTCTATCGCGCTCCCAAGCGAGTCCACTGCAGGCGAGTGTGAGAATGAAGGAACCACCGACGAACAGACAACGTAAGGACAGTATGATCGGTGTTCCTTCACCAGGTCGAACTCTTTCTGATGTCGACGAGACGCCGATGCAGAGTCCTCATCTTGTACTGATGATGATATTGCCTGGTTCCTAGAATACCCCCAAAGCCCAACCCGCCGCTGACAGAGGAGGCAGTACACGAGAGAGGCGCCTCGGGAAACAACGGTGGTAGTGTTATTGGACCACGAGTTTTTCACGTGCGAAGATGCCCCCACGCGATCTGGAGATGTGTTGAGCTGCGAGACACTCCTAGGAGGTGAAGCGGACGGTGTTGATATACTTGCTGGCTCTCGGAAGCGGCTCGAAACAGAGCTAGCCCGCGAAAGTGATCGAGTCGGGGGTACAGAAGCGGAAGGACCATATGATCCTGCGCGTGAAATAAACAAAGAGGGTGTGTGGCGGAGTTCGCTCCGTGTCGCAGTCGGCGCTGGGATCCACCCGAAGAGAGCAACGACGATAGCAGTGTCTGAGGGTACTATGGGATGGGTGGTCTCGTCGACGTCCATGGCGGAGTCGTGTTCTGATACCCATCTCTCGGATGCTGCTGCATAGAAAATGGAACGAAGAGAACTCAGTTGTGAGGGGGTCTAAACATTTTTATCAGGGGGTGGCCTATAAAAAGGTAAAGCAGACATACAAGTGGATGCTTAATTGCTGTGTTGGTGAGTATAGGTTCGAGGGACAGCGCTGTGGCTCTCAATTCGCAAACCATTGCAGTAGGCGTCTGGAGAGGTACTCGATAGACCGAGGCTAAAAATGAGAATGTCAGAATAGTGTCAAAACGACAACAATCGCTACTAACAATCGCACTGCCTAGCCTTCCAAGGGCATCCATCCTTGTGCATTTCCACTAGGGAAACGCGTTGTTTCTCGACCAATGCACTAGCTACAGGCGGGAACCTTAGTGGGTTGACTTACGTTGAACCTACCTTCTTACCAGCGTCTTTGTTCATACCCTCGCGGCCAGCAAGCACCCAGGATACGTCACACATTCCACACACAAGC
>JBBPNM010000027.1:0-22756 GCA_038090895.1 Boletus bicoloroides
GCTAGAAAAACGGCGCCGAAAGAGGGATGATACACTTAGTGTGGCACTGGGTAATCCCACTTCACCCAATCGTGCTCCGCGCGGTCGTCACGCCAAGAGAGATGACATATCCCTGTCCGAGGTCAATTCCAACATGTGGATGGGTACTATTAGTGTTGGTACTCCGCCACAGAACTTCACAGGTATTCTCGGCCCCTCTACTTCCGATCGCTGAACCTACGTAGATCTTGGTTGACTTTACAGTCGACTTTGACACCGGGTCTGCAGATTTAATCATTCCGGACCAAGCTTGCGATGCTACTTGTGATGGGCATACACGATATGACCCCACGGCCTCTTCGACTTCCGTTGATCTTGACAGGACGTTCGAGTTAGCATATAGTGGTGGTTCAAGTGTGAATGGCACGCAGTATGCGGACAGCGTATACATGGGTGGATATAAGGTACTGCCTAGCGCATTTACCGCGTCACATTGCTAAAGTCCGTTTGATCACTACCCCACGTCCAGGCCGTGAACCAGACTTTTGGTGCTGCCACGACTTACTCCTCGGGGCTGGAGAGCCCCACTTTTCTCCCGGACGGATTGCTCGGCATGGGCTTCTCTTTGATATCCGCTTTCCGCGCTCTGCCTGTATTCCAAACCTTGGTCTCCTCTGGCGCTGTGCAGCAGGCAGTGTTTGGTTTCGCGCTCTCCTCCGAACCTGGCCAGAGCGAACTCACTATAGGTGGGACTAACACGAACATGTATCAAGAGTCAACGATAGAGTACGTCAATGTATCTCTCCCGGCGTATTGGCAAATCCCCCTCGCCGGCCTCAGTCGTCCCGGCTTGAATGATACTCCAGATGTAGTCGTGGTCAATAAGACTACCTACGCACAGTCGATCGTTGACACGGGCACGACCTTGATCATTACGAGTGACAGTGATGCTCAGACTTTTTACACTAACGTCACTGGCTCCGCTGAAATTGGAGGTGGGCTCTGGAGTGGTATGTCATCCCGTGCTGCGATGTAGGATGTCTACTTATACTTTACCTAGTCCCGTGTGATACTGTCGGTTCACTCGCGCCAACTTTGATATATGGTTCTCGCAACTTCACTATTTCGTCTTCCACATTCAACCTCGGACCAGTTTCCGAGGGCTCGACAGATTGCATTGCTGGTCTTGCCGGCGGAGGGAGTGGTATACATCTTCTCTTGCCTCCGGAGTACACGAGTGTTCACTGACCCTATTGTGACAGTGTACTGGATCATTGGCGATGTCTTCCTGCAGAACGTCTACACCATTTTCGATGTCGGCAATACTCGTGTTGGTTTCGCGGACCTCGCATAATTCTTTGGCCACATAATCAACGAACGTGCTTATCGTTGGACAATTGTTGCATGTTTTTGGTACATTCTTGATACGGATGAAGCTTGATGGATGATCATGTTCAGCATACCTTAATCGACTTAGATAGTCAAGGACAGTGAATGTTGAACGTTCGAACTTTGAACACTGCGTAGTAGGTATATGTGGCTAGAGTAGCATCCTCTTCGCCCACCTCGGCATTGCTATGCACTCGCGTACATTTTCAATCCCACTCACCCAGCTGACTAGTCGTTCGAACCCCATTCCGAAACCACCATGCGGTGCACTTCCATACCTCCGGAGATCCACGTACCAGCTATATTCTTCTCCTGTGGGATCCAGCCCATGAGAAGTCATGCGCTGCTGGAGCGGCTCTAACCGTTCCTCCCTCAGCGATCCGCCAACCAACTCTCCAACAAACGGTACCAAAAGGTCGAAGCACGCGACTGTTCTCTCGTCGTTGTTCCTTCGCATGTAAAACGGCTTCATTGTGCTCGGGTAGTCCGTGACAAAGACTGGCCCCTTGACGAGTACCTCGCTAAGCCACTTTTCATGCTCGCTCTGCAGCCCGTGACCCCATTTAGGCTCAAACGTAAATGGACGGGCCCGCGACGCAGTAGATGTGTGATATTTTTCGAGCTCAGAGATCGCTTCGGTGTAGGTCATCCGTGCCCATGGTTCGGAGGTTGCAGCGGTCTCTAGGTTGTTGATCCTTTCCTCTTGTCCAGCTATCCCTCTGGCGAGCAACGCGCGCTCGTCGCGTCCGGAATGCAGTGCGTCCTTGACACAGGCCTCGACGAGACCACATACGTCACCGACTTCTTTCGTCCACGCCCACTCCGCCTCGAGCATCCAAAACTCGGCAAGGTGTCGGTTCGTCTGTGACCGTTCGGCACGGAAACAAGGTGAGAGCGTGTACACGCGGGCGAGCGATGATGCGAGAGCCTCAAGGTGAAGTTGGGAGGACACCGTCAGGTAGGCTGGTTTGGAGAAAAACTCGGTGTGAGAGTCCGGGGATGCGGATTCTGGTGACGATGATGTTTGGGATTGGGACGCGGACGAGGGCGTCACACAAAAGGTTTCCCCTGCGCCCTCGCAGTCGCTGGAAGTGAGGATGGGGGTGTGCGCGTAGCAAAAGTCGTGTTTCTGTGTAGCTTTTTGGTGAGTGGCGGGATGGGGTGAGCAGAGGGTCTTTGCTGGGGTGTGGAACGTACCTCGAAGAAGGCGTGGAGAGAGCTGACAAGCGAATTGCGGAGGCGGAGCATGGCTGCATTTGCGTCTGTCCGGGGACGCAGGTGGGCATGGTCTCGGAGGTATTCCAACGTCAAGGATTGTTTCTGGATCGGGTATACCTAGAGGCGAGCGTGAGCAAACGGGAGGATCAAGGGTCAAATACCAGAGACTGACGTCTGGGTTGCACTCGCCAAGTATCTCTAGTGAATCCACTTGCAGTTCCTGTGCTTGACCGGCCCCCGGACTGGCTACGATAGTCCCTGACATGCGCACACTCGCACCATTGGTCAAACTAAAAGGTTTGTGCGCGTCAAATGACAGAAGAAAACGCATCACTGGGACCAAGATCACGGAGAACAGACGAACCCGTGAAAATCTGCGCTCAAGCTATTGCTCAAGACTGTTTGGAGCCCCGAAGCACAACTACCATCGTTGACGACTGCGAAAGTAACGTTCTTCTGACGTCTGACGGACTTGACCCAGCCATGAACATGTACTTTGCTCGCAGTGTCTTGTCCCGAGGCTAAAATTTGGCGAATGGTCAGAGGTAGTGTCCTCGTCGACGCGAACCTTTGGAAAAACATCAAGCACAAGAAACACAGCCACCAAGCGATAAGTCCAAGTCCAAGTCTGTCCAAGTACACATCTTTGATAGTGGGGGGAAAAAGTATCGACAATAGTAAAAGATACAAGCCAAGCTCTCCGCGGCCTGGAACGATATTTTAGCAACTGTGCATCCCACGACATTCTTTTGAATCCTGGGTGGCAGTAGTGGTCGATTAGAATCCTCGCCCCCGCCCACGGCCTCTGCCTCGTCCGCGTGCCCGCTCTATTACCCTTCCACGGCCACGGCCACGAGCGTCCTCTTTTTTCCTTCCTTTTGGTTTTGGTGCATCGTCAACAAGCAGCGTGTCCAAAGGAAGTGCATCGGGGAGAATGAAATAGCGGATATTGTTTCCACGGATGGAAAGCGAGTCAAGGGAAATAGGATCGCGATTGCGTGCCGTCATTTTGATGGTTTTGAGATGCGTATTCATCTGCATGTCGACGCCTATCGTAGAGGGTTAGCGTGAGATATGGGTACGCGACGACGATGACAACCGCACCAGTGATGGTCCCGTGAACGACCGATCCATTTTTGAGCTCGATGGAGACGGTCTCGTTGTTCAACTTCATCAAAAACCTGATGTGATGAATCAAAGAAAATGGGCATCAGCGACATGTTTTTCTGAGCTTTTCCAAGGGCAAAATGGGGAAGGTCTCGACTCAAGGTGATTCTGGGGTCAGGTTAAAGCTTGAGAACGCACACCAAAGAGAGATGAGTTTACCTGACGAGCTTCATGATGGTGATGGTCAAGCGATATGCAGCACCACTTCATCGCCACAGATCGTGTTTGGACTTGTTTATTTTAACTCACTGTCAACTTGAACTATACTCACTACTACGATATCGTCCTTTGATTATTGACAAGGCCCATTGCTTGACATACCCCAGGAACCACACACTAGGTCGAACGATGGAATGATGAAGGATATTCCAATTTGGCCAAGGTCAGTCATCTGACGGGCCTCGGCGGCCCGTTCTGCTTCCAGTTATATGAGCGGAGTGTACCATCAGGTAACGAATACCCTGAAACGAAACGGATCGGCTGTGCTGTATCTGTGGAGTCCCTTCTCTATGCTTGTGCTCATTCACATGCATAGTAAACAATAGAACAGGTGATCCATGTAGATGGTTCTCCGGGCCAATATGTGGTGTTCTTACCTATTCAAGAAAGTTGCAAACAGGACTGAGACTTGCTGAGGTAGGTACAGCTGTTTTCCGTATTCTTGATTGTCGTGCTCAGCCGCCCATATCAGTACTCGGTATCTGTACTGGTTCGCCAGTGACGTGTTGGTCGCGGAGCAGAAATGAAATAGGCATAATGTCTACGAATCTTTGAGCGTAGTTCCAATTTTCCGTTCTCAAGTTCGCATAGGGCAATATTATAACGCCCCGCTATAAATGGAACCTTCCTGCAACTAGGTGTCGTGCCGTGCTTCAGGCTTTGCTCAGCGAGGCAAGGGAGTTTCGGCAAAAGTTCTAACTTGCTGCCGTTGTATCAGGTGCGTTGGTCACGAGAGCGTACATCATGGGTTCTAGCGTTCCGATCCCGTCATTACGTAGGGTTTAAAAGGGTGTGGAACCGAGCTCTTGCGTGAGGAACCTTATTCGTGTCTTGAGATGTCTCCGTCTTTCAAGACTCTCGGAACTGTCGTTGGTATTCTTTTCGTTGCGTCGTCCGTGACTGCACTGCAAAATGGTGTGGGCAGGCTTCCAGGTAAGCTGAATGACCCACCGTCGTGACCTTGTAGGGTGCTGAATTGCTATCAAGTAATGGGCTACAATGGTAGGTGGCATTCCGGTTTTTGCCACTGATGGACCTGATCAGTCATCTCTGGCAGCCTGGAACGCATTCGCGGTGGGTTATGTGTGATGACTACGCATCCTGTCACGCTAACATCTATCCGTTATGTCAAATTAGTGCAATGTGAACGAGACCCTAATTATCCAAACCGCTCAGTACATGAAAGATTATGGTCTTTTGGTGAGGCTGCCTAGACCCAACCACCTGATAGACCAGCTCATAATCTCAGGATGTTGGCTATAATCATGTCAACTTGGATGATTGTTGGGCAAGCAAGAACCGTAGCTCCACAGGCGAAGTCCTTTCCGGTTAGTCGTGTGTTCGCCGCCCAGCATATAGCATCCATGAAACCGGCCCGCTGAGTTCCATGACATTAGACCCTATTCGCTTCCCAAGCATGAACAATCTTACCGATCAGCTGCACTCGATGGGCTTGTGAGTGCAACAGTTTCGTTCTAGTGACAAAACGTTCATTGTGTGTCATACTTAATGTAGCCATGCTGGTATCGTAAGCTGCCGGGTCAAGTCACAATAGCTGATTGATTCACTTCCGCCTAGTACTCTGATTCCGGCTGGTTCACATGCCAAGGACTCCCCGGTTCCTTCATGCACGAGGAACAAGATGCTCTCACGTTCCAATCTTGGGGCTTTGACTTCTTGAAGTGAGTGTTGTTACCTCTGTCACTCCCGGAATATTGCTAACTCTTACCCTGCAGGTATGACAATTGCGCTAGTTAGTGATCTGCCGACACTATGTATCATTGCCATAGTCCTGACGTTCTCCCAGTTCCCTTCGATGATGTGATCCGGCAAGGTATCGTCGGCAGTGAGTATTCTATTCGATTTGGGCATCTACCACCTCATCCCAACATGATGCAGAGTACCAACGAATGGCAGACGCCTTAGCGCTGCTCGCTAAACAGACCGGGACAACCTTTGTTTTTAGCTTGTGCGAATGGGGATGGGTACGTGAAATGTACACTTGTTGCGTTCCGCTTACATATGGTCCTTAGAATCAAGTCTGGCTGTCAGTCCAAAACGAGCCTTTCATCATTCATAAGCTGATTCTGCTGTTGTAGCTGGGGCGCTTCCGTGGGCCACAGTTGGAGGGTGGGTACTACGCAAGCCAGACGCACATCATAACTGTGTCATGACTTGATCAGATTGACAGTGACATTGGACCTTACTGGAGCTCCATCGCATCGATTATTAACTCGTAAGCTTCCCTTGTTGCACAGTTTGTTGGGGAAAGAGATCGAACAAACCATCAGCGCTTCCTTCATCACACAAGCTACAGGCTTCTACGGACGCAACGACCCCGATATGGTGCTTGCCCCCTATCAATTACTGTTGATATGGATCACTTACACGAAAATTAGCTTGAAATAGGAAACGGAAACCTCACCTACGACGAAGCTAAAACCCACTTCACGGTTTGGGCGCTTTTGAAAGCCCCACTACTGATTGGTACCAACGTGAGTTATGCATGGATAGCCTCAGCCGCACTCTATATTGAATTGGCGCGCTAGCTCGCGACTATCAGCTCAGATATGCTTGACATCTTCAAAAACACCGAGATCATTGCGATCAATCAGGACCCAGTGTACGGTACAAGCATTTCGCCCTTCCGCTGGGGCATTAACGTAGGTCGCTCTTCCACATTGCTTGAGCGGCGTTCTTATGTATGATTCTAGCCTGATTGGACTTCCAACTCTTCATTCCCCGCCCAGTTTTGGAGTGGCCCAAGTGAGAATGGAACAGTCTTTATGCTTGTAAGCGTATGTCCTCCAGGATGATTCTGTCCAATTGGTCCTCTTCGTGATAGATCAACACCCTCGACGAACCCGCCGACCTATTTTTCAACCTGACCGAATCCCCATGGATCCGTGCCGGTCGCCAATATGCTGTCAGGGTATATAGTCATTTCTCGTTGGTCTTCTCGTACTTGCGGTTCCTAACTGGACATGTCATTTTTTAGGATCTTTGGACCCACACTAGCAACGGCACTGCTGTGCGCAATTATACCGCAATTGGTATCGTTCCTCACGGTGTCGTTGCCCTCTTGCTCCAGGACGCTGGTAACGAACCTGCGGATCTCTGGCCACCCTGCGCTGGTGAAGCGGCAACTCAATGCACGGCTGAGAATGGAACCAAATATTACTAGTAATACTTTTGGGGACAACCGATACTTTGTATTGGGTTTGAAAATATGTTGATACCGCTTGGAACCATAAAGATGATGGAACTGGTAGACGTTGAGGCAGGCTTGAGGTCCCACTCCGACCCGGACCGTGTCTATTTTGGTGTGAAGCTGAGCCCCACACACGTATTTATTTTCATCTCTCTTTTCTGTCACCACCTGGTAGACACACTCTGCGATGACTGCGAAGCCAGGACGCAGTGATTCGCCTGCTCGGCAACCTGAGGCAACACCCGCATCCAACACACCTTTACTTGGCAGTGAGTGTGTCTTCGCTCGTCGCAAACCGGGAACGATCTCTGTGGTATGACAATTGAAGGTTGATACACGACTTTGTTACAGGATATGCAGCACAGGTGCGGTCTTCACGGAAGAGGTCAAACGGACCATTCTGGGGTGTTTTGGTATTCACCCTCGCTGCGATATTGGGCCTGTCGACCTTCTTCGTCTACCGTGGAAAGTATGTGCATCCCACGAACGAGATTCAGAGAGTTGGAAAGCTTCCAGGTGAGGGTCAAAGTCGTGTGTGATGCGCGGTGTCTGATGAAACCTTCCCACTGGCAGCCATGGGGTATAATAGTAAGTCATCATGTCGTGCTCGTCGCAGGATGCTCAATCCAAACTATTAGCTTGGAATGCATACTATGTAAGTCGTTCTTGTCCAACACGTGCGATAGAATTTCATGTTTGTGCTGCTAGTGTGGTATCGATGAGGCGCTCATCATCAAAACGGCCAAATTGATGAAATCCCTCGGTCTCGCGGTTCGTATTAAAAAGCGTCGTGTGTGCCGTCGTCGTATGGATTCATTTCCGGAACACAGGATGCGGGGTATAATTACATCAACATTGATGATTGTTACTCGGAGAAAAAACGAAGCCCTAGTGGGGATATTGTCGCAAGTGCGTTGTTTCTCGCGTGCAGTATAGACGGAGAAGTGACGTCGTTATAGACAAGGCTAGATTTCCCTCGGGGATGAAAGCGTTGACGGACCAGATCCATGATTTGGGCTTGTGAGTCTTTCAGCGCAACTTCACCTGATGTATAGCGTTCATGTCGAGGATCATGCAGTAAAGCAGGAATTGTATGATCCGATTCGCCTGTCCTCTTTCGTCTCTGAACTTGCGGTGACAGTACAGTGACTCTGGATGGTTTACTTGCCAGTTATACCCTGGGTCGTATCAGAATGAAGCAAGGTAAGCCTCACCCCCTTCTTCGACCAATGAGTCTTTAATACTTGCATAGGGACGCAAAGTTGTTCCAGGACTGGGGTTTCGATTATCTCAAGTGCGTATGCTCAGCCTGTGAGACGATGCTGTGGTCTTGACTTTCGTTTCTGCAGGTACGATAACTGTGCAGTGCCATTCGACAACATTACAAGGCAGAACATCATAGGCCGTGAGTTTGTTTATGATGACCTTGATTATTCAAGTGTCGAGCTGATAGCTGCCATACAGGGTACGAACGCATGGCGAACGCCATAAAGGATCTTGCGGTGACTTCTGGAAAACCGCCTTTATTCCTGTCGTTATGTCAGTGGGGAAGGGTATGTCATGCATCTTATGTTCTAGTCGGCGTGTTCATGTTCACGTGTTCAATTAGCAACAAGGCTGGATGTGGGCAAGGAGGTATGGCCAAAGTTGGCGGGTAGGTGATTTAACAACGTGGCGTCTACGCATTCATACCAAACTTTACTTGTCAGACAACGAGTGATATTGGTATGCCATTCATGATGTAATTCGATCACCGGCTGACGAGCTCTCTCAGGAGCATCTTGGTCCTCGATTGCGAACCTCATCAATCAGTTAGTTGCTCTGCTTGCTGCTTTGAGTTGTTCTGAATCTTTTTTTTAGAAATTCTTTTTACACGTGGGCCGCCGATTTTTATGGTCACAACGATATGGATATAGTGAGTGACGTCTACGCTATCGAACTATTCCTGATGTTTTCCTAGCTAGAAGTGTGAGTAGCACATCTAGTGCTTCATTATCCACTGTTGATATCTCCAATAAGAGGGAACGGCGATCTATCATATGAGGAAACCAAGACGCATTTCACCGCCTGGGCTCTCATGAAATCCCCCCTCTTGATCAGCCTCGACGTACGTGCTTTTTCCTGAATTAAAGTCAGAGTAAAAGTGAATGTAGTCTCTGTTCAGTTGGAATCAGCTAGCAAGGAATCCCTCGAGATCCTCACCAATCACGAAATTATCGCTATCAACCAGGATCCTGTTGTGGGTACCAGCATTTCTCCCTTCCGATGGGGTATCAATGTAAGTAGGTATCCATTCGCATGTTGGCCTGCCGAATGAACACGACTTTAGCCCGACTACGCGAGCAATTCAACTCACCCAGCGCAGTACTGGAGTGGTGAAAGCCAAAACGGCACGGTCTTTATGCTCGTGAGTAGCTTCATCCTCGTTTACCTATTGCATTTTTGCTGAACCAGACTAGATCAACACCTTGGATGAACCCGCCACCATGTTCTTTAACCTGACTGAGTCTCCTTGGATCCGAGCTGGAAGGCAATATGCCGTACGGGTAGGTTCTATACTTTTTAACGTGTTCATTGATGACGGGGTTTACCTCGTGACTCAGGACCTCTGGACGCACACCGACAACGGCACTGCGGCGAGAAACCTTACGGTACACGACGTTCCAGCGCACGGTGTCGTCGCCCTACTCCTCCAGGACGCTGGCGACGAGCCTGAAGGCATATGGCCTCCCTGTGCGGTGATCGAGTGGTGCATGTCTCAGGACGGGACAATGTATGACCCTGACAAGAAATGGAGCGCGGAAGAGCACCAGGAGTTTTGAAAGGAACACAGGGCTGTAACATCACCTTGCCGTGATTCATGTGTATATCGTATGTAAATAGCGACAATGTCCTGTCCAGTAGCAGGATGTATATCTAACTCATTTTGACATTGACTCTTTGGATGTACCAAGACATTCGTGGAATTACAATGATCTATCATGCAAATGATACCCATGCCACAAGGGATGCTACTAACAAGACAGAAGTCCATTTCCTGATATCTTTCCATCTCGTGTGCCAAGCATCACCTTCGCTTTCTAGCAACAAGGTGGTGTTGTCCTGTGCTCCGTCGGGATGGGATCGCGGCGGAACGGGGTCGCTCTCGGGAGGGATTGCTACGTGCTGCGATGGTTCCGGCGGCTGCACGCTTTCGAAGACGGTCCGCGCACTTTCTTGGGTGGGAGGGAATACCTCCGCCTGAGCAACACCTCCGAAGAAATCTGTGATGCGTGTCTTGTCCAGCGGCCGTCGAAACAGGTCCGAACGCACGCCTGCATGGGAGCGAATCACAGCGGGATCGTAAGACGAAAACTTTCAAGAGGGTGAACGGCTAATAGCGTGGTGTCGAGGTGAGAATGCGTACCAAATCCTGCACGGAAACCTGACTGGTCTTGTTGATACCTTCCATAAATTCGAGTACAAAATGAGTATAGCTGTCAATGACGGATACGCCGATATCGTTGTCGTTTTCGTGCTACTTGCGGTGAAACCTAAAAATAAACGGATTGAAGGAGTAACATACTGAGTAAGAGTTCTCTTCTATCTCTGATGACCCTGTTGCCAAGATATTCGGGGAGTAAAACTGCGAATACATGGTATTCGCTTGGCAGGTATCGATCATGAAGAGTATTTCGTTGTACCTAGGACGTACTTTTAAAACTCATGAGACTACGGATGAATTTGGTCACTTACCGCTTCTTCTGCCACATTTGTTCAAAGGCGTCGGCAATGTCGAACGCGCTGATCTCTTCGTTGTCCTGAAACTTGAGGAATTCGTTTCCACCGTGTCCGGTCATGTACACGAAGATATTGGAGCGGTCATCTGTGAGCAGTCGCTTGGAACGCGGTACCGAAGGATCGACTCGTCCTACATGGAGGGTTGGTTCACGAGATGATTCTCCGGATCTCTACATACCTGTAAGCAGTCGTATGAAGTTCTCCACAGTGACTTCGTAACCACGGTAGTCCACTTCAATGTTGTCGCCGTAGAGGTCCAGGTGACGTCCTGCTTTGGCGTACACGCTCCCGGGAAATTTATTGCGCGTATTACACGCGACATCATCGGCGAGCATGAGGATAATGTTCGAGTCCGGGATCCCAAGACGCTTCACGGTGCGATACCTGAACAAGAGAGTCTGAACCACGCAGAGACAAGGCAGTGGCGACTAATTACATTCCTAGGGCATTTGCCATGTGCTGGGGGGACATTGGCATCAGTGAATTATTGCATGCTACGGCGACATACCCTGTAATTGAACCAATATCGAGAGGCACAGACCAGGACGGCCCAGTTGTTGGTGTGGCCCGAGTGTCTGCCATAAAAATCGGCGACGACCTGCTCACTGGCAGCCAAACTGCAGACCGTCCAAATGGCGAGAAAGACGAGCAACTGATAGAGTCCCATTCGAGTGTGTGTCTCGGCAACTCGGCAACTCCTTCGAACTCGATCATGCGGAGTTTCAATTCTCGGCATCAACCTTTCCCTTCGTGCTCGCTGTCATGTATGGTGAGCAACGCCATGTCCCCACTGTCAACGACGTCTAACACACTCACAGGCCTCGTCGCATACAGCGATGATTCCCAAAGCGACACGGAGGACAACGTCGCCTCCACCTCCAAGTCTGCTGGCATTGGCCTGGCCAATATCCATGTAAGTGTCACCCTGCCCGGTTTTGTCCAATCGTTTCCCTCGTTGTTGGCTGTGTTTCTGTTTGGGAATAGGATAAGCCACTAAAAGGCTTTTCTGCTTCATCTTCAGATGGTATGTCCTGTACAATATTCTTTGAGTGTGCCTTTACTCATTGGTCTATAGCTCGACCATTGCCAAAATCCCAAGTCATCATTCGCAGACCAGCTCCTACGAGAAGCCACCCTCGAGCACACTTATCCGATGACATTGTGACTGAACAATCTCGGTCTAACACGCCGCCACTCACACCTGAAGAGCCCTTGAAAGAACTACCCTCCATCGCGAGTCCCTCAGAAGAGAGTGAACTCGCACAGATCCGCGAACTCCTGAGACCACCATCAATACCAGGCGTAGTAGACTGGGGGATACCCGCTGGATCCACGGCACCATGTGATCCAACCATTGAAGTATGGTAGCACTTTTCATGTCGCTTCACTCTACCACTCACGTCCATCGCAGGCAAAGGTAGCCCAGTTCCTTGCGCTAAAGCGCGATCCCGTAAACCCTAGACACTTTAATGATTCTCTGATGTCGAACCGATCGTTCCGCAACCCCCATCTCTATGCTACACTTGTCGAATTTGTCGACGTCGATGAACGAACGACGAATTTTCCGACTAGTGTTTGGAATCCAAATGACGTAGAACCCGAATGGCACGCAGATCGAATCGGTACGCAGTGTCTTCAGTCTTGTCCGACTCGTGTTCATGACCGTCTCCGTCCTTTTCTGTGGTCACACGATTATCGCTTTTTTGCACGAAAAACATGTACCTCCTCAAAGCTGAGCTACAAAAAGCGCGCTCGGAACAAGCATCTGCAGCACAGTCAAAACGTGCGCAGATTGCATTCACGTCCTCCAAGGCCCCTCCGCCGCAGCCTGCGCGCCTTTCACAGGACAGAACGGGAGACCGAAGAAAGGGCCGATTTCATCCATACTTAGGACGTTGAGTTACTGGGCGCAATCGTGTATCTAGTATAGTACCGCTATCATCTCGTTCTGCAACGCGTCATATACCCTGTAAAATTTGTGATGTAAGCTCTCCACGCTTGTCTACTGTCCCAATTTTCGTCAAGCAAGAACATTCAAAAAATATGGCGCACTCACTGTCACCCGAATGTACACCCCTCAAGCATGCATATGACGCGTGCTTCAATACATGGTTCGAAGGATATCTCGAACCTGCCATTGAACATTCCAGGAACGTCCCGCAGGGCCAGCGGAACGAGTACTCCAAGAAGAAGGCAGAGGAATTCGAGCAGAAATGCGGGGTTGTCTGGGCTCAATACAAGGAGTGTGTGCAGGTAAGTACGACCCCTCCTTTTTTGTGGGCGTAGTTTCGAATGGCCCGTCTCGGAATTGGTTTGGTTTCGGTGGACGTTGGGCTGACATTGACCTTGCTTACAGAAAGCCGTGCGAGATCGAGGTCTTGGGGATTTGCTTGAGCAGGCCCGACAAGAGAATCCTTTGCGCGAGCCGCCGTCTACATCAGAAGGAAGCGGGTCATCCTCAAGTACCAGTTGATCGTAGGGAGGGCGTTGTTCATGCCCTGTTCCTCCTTGCCTGTATTCCTTTTCAATGTGATATACGAAACACTTCTCGTCTCCCGGAATATTCAAGAGAATCTAGCTCTAGCCTTTGAAAGCTGAAGAAACTCGAGGTATTTTTCCTCTCTTTCGACCAGATGCCGGTGGGTGCAATAAGATCATCTGACGATACCATGTCATAACGCATCCATCATGCGAAACAAAAGAGCGCCCGTGGAGTGTCCAAAGAACCCGTTATGGGTGAGGTGTAACCTGATGCTAACAGCTGTCAGCCTTGTGCATCGTCAAGATACTAGATTCTGATCCCGATTCCAAGTATCCCGGGCCACCACCATGTTGAGAGCCTCCGCCATCCTGTATAAATCCGGATTCTGGTAGAAATGATGTAATGGATGACCAAATTGATAAGGTATACAGTTTGAGCTTGTAACATTCTCTAACTATACACATGGCAGGGGGAAAAGCCAGACCGACAGAAGCTTCTGTCAGACTCCGCAACTAGGAAGCAGCCAAAGAAAGCACCGGAGAGCAGAACATTGGGAAATGAAAGCCAGATAGTCATGGTGATCGTGCCAGCATCCATTCAAATTATGAGAATGCCACTGCCAACTTCGCGGTTGGTGGGTTTCCTGCGGGCTGGCCAATGGCCATGGCATGTGGCATCGTGCGCCTGTCCGCCGGTGGCTCTTCAATCACCGCTGTGCACTCGTGTGGTCTCATATTTAGGGAGACTCAGGGTCCTCCGTGGATATCTTGCCAATAAGTCAAATAGGATCAAGACATACCCCTCGATCCCATTCCCCGCTGAAACTGTTCTTCAGTCACTGAACCCTTGCCTTACAATCAGGACTTGAAATGGGCCAGTATGACACAAGCGTTGGTACGTGTAACGATGTGTCCGAGCTGTATAATGGATTTATTGACGGGCTTGAATGATAGGCACACTCCTAGTGGGCATATTCTGTGAGTGTCGACGCCTTGAACCATCGACATCGCTTTGGGGGCTCCGACTGACCCGTTGTGAACCAAGTCAATACCTTCTTGTATGGCATTGTCGCGTACCAGTTCGTGACGTACTACCAGACGGGTAAGTAGCTTCTGGAAAGATGAATCCACCATAACTTACACCCCTGTCTAGAATTCCATGATCCGCCAGCGATAAAGTCGGTCGATCGTCGATCAACGAGTGTACAGTGTTGACAAGTGATTTTAGGTGTATGGTGTCCTTCCTGTTTGTTTTAGATACATTCCACAGTGCCTCGTGAGTACTATCCACCATCTGGTGCTTGTGAAATGACTCGATTGTTTCCGTAGAGTCATATGTATGGCGTGGAATTATATGTTCGTAGCCTAGTCAACTTTTATTTCTAGCCTGCTCAGTACATTCCAGTGTGACGAACTATAACAATCCAGCAGCTCATGCAGGTGTGTAGATTATTTTTTTCATTGGTCGGTCCTAACGTTCCTTGAAGTGATAGGATGGCCATACGCGTTTACCCCTGTCGGCACTGCACTTGCTGCCTTGATGACGCAAATGTTTCTAGGGTACAGGCAAGTATACGAACGCATCAATTCATTCTCAAACCAGATCTTTGTGTCGTAGGATTTGGCGTTTCACAAGTAACAAGATCCTGTATGGCATAATCATCCTGCTGGCGATCCCTTCGTTTATTCTGGCCATGATTTGCAGTGTCAAGACTGGGATCATTAAATTGTACGTTTCACGACTGCTATACAGCATCAGACCGACCACAATCATTTAGTTTTTCTGAGCTACCGCGTATCACGGCTCTCGTGATCGCCTGGTTATCTATGCAAGTCGCAGTGGACACGTTCATCGCCGGTATGCCCGTATATCTATGATAACATCAGGGTATTCATCTGTAATTGCCAGTTACTTTGATCGTTGTCTTCTTCCGTTCACGAACCGGTTTCCGCAAGACAGATGCAGTGCTCAACCGACTTATTCGCTGTGCTATCCAGACAGGTCTCTTTGCTGCGATCTTCTGCGTGGCTGATTTGATGACTTTCGTCGTCTTCCCGGACACAAATTTCTACGGCATGTTCGCTATTCCTATCGGCCGTATCTACACGAATGTAAGTGCCATCAACCTGACGAAAGTGTGCCGTCCACTGAGTATTTTTAAACGAGAAGACCCTCTTGTATACCCTTCTTATCCGAAAGTCACTCAGGGCAGAAATGGATGGTACATGTGACGTGGTGAGTTTCTTTGTTACCGCCATAGGATCATCGCCCATCTCCGATATATTGCACAGACCCCTCCAAACACAATGGCCCTGAGAATGGGACCAAGATTCACTACGAGCCACCCCAACAGTCCACTCGACGAGCATTCAACGCAAAGTGTAAGAGATCTTTCAGAAGAAGTGTAATCCCGCGTTCTGTGAGGATGCGGAAGCCTGCAAAACCATCCCACGGGCGACCTGAGTTGACATTTGTAGCTGGGTCTCTCGAAAGCAAGGATGCAATACAGAAAAATATTGTTGAATGGCTATCGAACATTCATTATACTCTCGATCATAACTCTGTCACTTCTTATACCACGTTTATACCGCGTAATGGATCTCACACCCATGAATGAGAACTATGAGAACTAGATGCCACGACAGGAAGAATGTTTCCTCTGTCAGGTGCGATTGGTCCGAACAAAATTCCGGGTGTTGCGCCCTGTCCAACCAGCGACTTATTGGCTCGATCCTATATTCGAACACGTGATTCGACGCGTCGCGCAACATGGTGCAATTAACTTGTCCTGAGATGTCCACTTCGGATGCGTCGAAACAACTTCAAGCAACCCTTGACAATGCCAACCTCCACATTCTCAACTCTCGTGCACAGCTAAAATCGTATCGTTTCGATGGTCTCGAAGACTTGCCCATGGGTGAGGACGCCTTGAGCGATCCCGCCGTAGTCGCTAGCGATGTCACAGCTCAAACCGTCTGTGCTCATTTCCATTCAGGAAAAGCGATTTGCTGACGACGGGCCCACTAGTCGCTTCTCCGCCAACTCAAATTTCAGTATTTGGAACAGAAAGCCAAAGATAAATATGTCAAGACGATCGTGTCCGACGACGCGCCACTCATAACCGCCTCTTCGAACGAAGAACTCCGATTACACAACGAAGAGAAGAAGCATGCATTGAAGGCGGCCAAGGCAACGCTTGCGGAGCGGCAAGAGGACATACGGACGTTGGCACCACTCGTGGAGGAAGGTAGGTACCTGCGAGCTTAGGCGTCGATGTGGTTCCTGACCTGCTGAGCAGACTATCAGAAAGCACGTTCGTTGACTAATCTTGCGACGACGTTGTCTGCACAGATACTCGATGCACGACTTGCTTTAACACGGCTCCGCCAGGCTCACCCACACCCTCGGTTGACCATTGCATCTGCAACGTCTACGCTGGATGAACAGGTAGAACAAATGCAAAAAAAGGAAGACGAGCTGCAGGGACTAAACAGCCGGATAGGTGAGACGAAAGAACGAGTAAAGAGTGCGATGGCAGAGCTGGAGCAACTGAGAAGTATAGAAAAGGAGAGGCTCGCAGAGCTCGAGCTTGTGGGCAAAGAGGCCGGAGAGGAAGAGGACCCCAGGGTCGGAGGACTTTACGACTGGTATGGAATTCACAACCCATCAATCTCGTTGTAACCTCTAATTCGCGTCATGCACGGGTAGGTTCGTGTCCTCGTTGGCGATCCACCGCTCCTTGCTTTCTCTCAAGTCCACACATGTCGAGTCCGAAAACGAACTACGATTGACTTATTCAATCGAACCACCGGGCTCGGCATCACTTGAGCCAAACGATTTAGTGTTGACATTACTCTTTATCCCAAACACACGACAATTGGTCTCTGCGGACGTCACTCTCGGAGGGGTCGAATTAGAATTGGGAGACGTGATTGATGCACATGTGCAAGCTAATGATATTTCTGGTCTGATATGGGCTGTGCTAGCACGCGCACGCGCACAAAGACCAAACAGAATGATCGAAGGATGATGTGTACACTTCAGGCGCATGTCAGTACTTATATCAAGTGTTGTTTTACGAGGGGGGATTGATGGTCTAGCAATGTGCAGATACTTGGTAGTCATGGCAGGAACTTCGCAGATCACGCCTGCACAGCTGCGGATTATCGTCAGGGGCTAAATACACTAAAATGGAAGGTAGATCTATTACTCACTACTAGTATGTATCCAACGCACGACACGTTCCCCGACGTCAACTTGACTTTCGCGTCCGAGGTCAAGAATTTCGAAGCCAACTTGGCAAGGAGATGAATGACCATTGCCAGTGGTTGGGTCTGATGCCTGTCCATGACTTTCTCAAAGAATTCCTCTGTCCCGCCGACGCACCGTTACCAAACCTTCCAGAGGACCCATTCAAGAAAGTCCCAAAGGGGTGTGTGGAGAGTACCCGCTATGAGCCCTCTGTAAGTATTCGTCTTTTCTTGGAATCACGAGTATTGTGACAATGACCGCCTTCAGGCTGTTAATACAAGCAACAAGGAAGACATAGAATAAGCTGAAGCTCAAGACGGACATATCGATCTACAGTCGCGTCGAGGGTGTAGTACCCCCAGACAGGACAGATTTCTCGCGAATGATGGAGTTCAAAACGAAGACCGATGGGGTAGCTTTCCAAGATCCTTCGAACTCAGACGAATCACGTTGTTAGGCAATCGAGCAAGGATCATTCACGCCGGACACTGAACGGAATCAACGCCCGTGGGCAATTGGCACACTATGCCGGTGCTCAGCACAGCATGCAGTTCCGGCGTTTCTTGTTTTCAGTCATGGTCGAAGGCAATCACGCCCGGTTCCTGCGATGGGACCCTGCGTTCGACTACCGTACCAGCCCGAGGTTGATGGCTAAATTTCTGTGGCAGAGAGCGGGGACATGATGAATCTGTCCAACTAGCAGACCTTGCATCCGAGGTTGATGCGCGCATGAGGGAGAAACTGGATATCACGAACAACAACATTCCACTGTACAGATATACGTTGCCCGGATTGATTGGCAAAGGTCATGCCTATGGCCCGAAGCCGCCAACACAAAATCGGTCACTCGTCGGCCGGTGTACTCACAGCCTACCCGTTGTTTGGATTCCGGCGTTAGATGTCGATGGGATGGCCAAGTCATGCTACGAATCCGAGCCTTCTGGCGAGCGAGATGCGGTTCTACCAACTGGTGAGGATATCGCGACGAAGAAAGGTCCGTGGTGTAAAGAGGGTATCATCTACATGAAAGATACTTGGCGATTCCTTTCCGACTTGCCGGATGTTCAAGTTATGCCTGAACACAAGATCTATGAAATACTCCACAAACACAATACGCTCAACATCCCCGAACATGTCGCTGGTGGCGACGTTGAGCGCGGGAAGACGAGCAAGAGTTTGTCAGTGCGACATGGCTGTGTGAAGCTGAAGATCCCCCATTCCAACACTATCGACTCATTCATGGGATCGTAGGACGTGTGCTTTCCAAGTTTGAATGTACGAAATGGCTTGTTAGAGCTATCTCTGATGCCGGTACGCTTACTGTGACCTATATACAAACAGTACATTAACAGACGATCTCGAGTCGTTCCTGCACGAGCAGGGTGGGAACTCCAAGTCTAACGCCTTGATCGCTGGAGCATATCCGTCGCGAACGTTTCAACCCAGAAAGCCCACCTTACGGAGTTGAGCAAGCCCTTCAAGTCGCTCTATGCTGTAGGCCCCCCTACAGCCAAGGATCGAATGAGGATCAATGTTCGCGAACACGACGATATCATTGCTGAGCTGTCAATCGACATCCGTCATTACGACAGAGAGATGGAACAACATCGGTCCTCCTCTTTCTTCATCGATGTCATTCAAAATGCGCTGGACAAGAATAACTGGCC
Organism: Boletus bicoloroides; assembly: GCA_038090895.1. Lineage (NCBI taxonomy): Eukaryota > Fungi > Basidiomycota > Agaricomycetes > Boletales > Boletaceae > Boletus > Boletus bicoloroides. The sequence continues at coordinate 19,364 of JBBPNM010000027.1, forward strand.
TCCGATGACGAGGCTGATGCGAATCTACCTACAGCTTTACTCGCCGGTGATACGGAAAACCGGAGGCAGATAAAGACTGGCGGGCTTCAGAACTCACACAGCCTTTGGGAAAACTCCAAACGATTGTCAAGGAGCTCGAGGCGCGCGACGAGTCCAACACCGGAGCCAAGCACGAAACGTCGTCGCGATACCCCTGCAGTGTCGGGATCTTATGCGTGATCATGTCCTAATCGCATACACTTTTTCTGGATTTGTCACGGTATCTTCAAGTTGTTCTCTGAACTGATGTACTACATACATATATGCTGTTCGACGGGGGAATTCATGCATTGTAATAATTAATAACCTTCCCTGCAGGACAAATAAGTGATAATTCGTATCTTTCCATGATGGATTCTCCTGTGCACTTGCAGTCCGACACGTATATGTAGTACCTCTGCGACTCGCAAACTTCATCTACAAAGAATCTCCACTTCATTATTTGCCTATGCGTAGGCAATCAGTCATATCCATATTTTGCGTAGCTCTCAATGAGGTATAATTGTTCCATAGTTCTTGGGCCCCATCCGTTTGGACACTCAACGAACCTACCCTGCCACCTCGCCCAACGGATATGACACAAACACTGAACCTTCCATCTGTCCTGTTCACATATGGTAACGCTGGTGTAGTTTCTTGATGCGCTCACTTGTGACGGTGACCGCCAAACACAGTAGGGGGGGAGAACATGGTAGATTAAATACCTTGGAATCGCCTTCGTGTCTCGGACCAGACGCGCACGGGTGATGATGACACAATGCACAGTATTGGCATGGGAGAGTCGGAACGACCCTTGTTTTTCTATTACAGCGAACACGGGGTAATGAGTTAATTCTAAGATTTCCCAGCCCGCCATTCGCCGGTAGTAGCGAGCGCAGTCTTGCCCGCAAAGATGGTCGGAAGCGCCAAGATACCGGCATACAGCAGCACCTGGCCCAGCTTGAGATCTATCCAGTACCAGACAAGGAGGGCCTCGAAGGCGCCGAGAAGTGCTGTAAAGGGCAAGATGCGGGGCGAAAACAAGTGCGGAACGGGCACGCCGACCTTGCCCCACTATAAGCAAACGTGTCATTTAGTTGATCATACAGTAGTATGGTGCGAGGATACGACGTACCAAACCTAGCAATGCGACCCATGGCACGAGCACCAGCGTGGCGAAAAACGCGGAGACAACTTTTGGGGGAAGCTTTTGCTCGGGACGGAAGGTGTGGGCGATGGGTGGTTGGGGTTGGAAAGACGCTTCGTCGGGATGGGGCGGGGGTGTGGAGGACGCGGGGATGTAGAGGTCAAAGAGATCGAACATCGCTGGGTCGTGTACGAACGAGCCGAGAATGACGGATACAGCGAGTGGGCGGTCGGTGGTCGGTGGGAGAGATGCTGGTGGACGAGCCATGTTCTGCATGGAAAGAGAAAAGCGTCAGGAGAAGGTTCGTGTTTGACCAGAGGGGAGACGTACGAGCTCAAACTTGGCCTTGCCGCCCTGGGTGACACGAACGGGTTGAATGCCTTCTTCGCCCGAGACGCTGTCGTAGAAGCGGAGGAAAGTTTGGTGGGGCTGGACGCCTTTGCCTTCGTCAGTTTCGGTGATTTGGAAGGTAAGTTTGAGGGTGTCAGAAGGGCCGAGGGTCAATGGCTCTGGTTTTTGGGTAAGGGAGAGGCTGTTTGGGTTGGGTCAGGTTGGGTTTTCGGTGGCTCGAGGTGCGACATACGTGTCTGCGCGCAGCTGGGATGCATCTGATGAGGATACGGTGAAACGAGGGGATTGCAGGGACAGCGAGGCAGCATAAACATGCGCGACGAGCAGGAGCCAAACCGAGTTGCGCAGTATCATGATGGTCGAGAGCAAGTAACGTGTCAATCACAAACTCTAACAAGCAGACCAAAAAGCCAATAATAAAAAAAGAAGACCCCACCGTGGTTCGAACACGGGACCGCACGATCTGCAATCGTATGCTCTACCACTGAGCTATAGAGTCATTGGGACAACCTATTTCCGATCAAACCAAGATCTCCAATACGACGGTAAAATCAACCTCCCCCCTGTAAGGATTCTTTTTCCTTCTATTCACATCTATCACATTCTAGACTATGATGCACTTATGATATCATCCCTCATGTACACAATGAGGATACCACATGTATTGTAGTATAAGTAGCTGGTCTGTATGATGTACATTTCCCATTCTTGGAATTATCATTCACTTGTCTCATTAGCTCACTTTGAGTGATTGAGGTGAGGTCCTGATAAAATTCCAAGAATATCCTTTTCATACCACTCACTTTGAGCTCTACTCCATCATTCCTCTACTTGTTGTTCAGCATGGCTCTTTGCCATCACTTGAGCCACCACCTTCTACTTCATTCTCACTCTCTTTGCCTTTGGTCAGGACTGTTTTATTCCTGCCATTGTCACCACTGAGCACTTGCTCAATCCCAGACCCCAGGGACAAGGAGAACCTACCATCTTTCTACATGCTGAGGCAGTTGTGATTTTGTCGCAGAACACATAAGTCCTGTTGATAGGCAGCACAGTGACCCCCTGACCCTTGGTAGTGGATGGAAGCAATCTTGGGACTTTGGTCACCATTGGGTTGTGAAAGTCCATTAAACTTTCCTTCCTCTAGCCCTCTTTGGGCCTAAAGTGTCACAGTTGCATCCCACTAGCATTACAGTTGCAGCCCATACCAGAAAGACACTGGACCCACATCTGCACATATGGTTGTCTGCTGTCATAAATAAGGATAATGTTGCTGCCAGACATAGAGTACTAGCCCCCATTGTCTGTTGAGTGCCTAATGGTCCATATGGTCTTCATATGCTTAGTTGAGGCAGGTTCATGTAATCACCTGTGACATCACATACAGTCTGATAGTACCCTTTTCCTGGTATGGTGTATGTGAACAACAGCCATAGCCAGGCTGCTTCTGATTCCTCCTCTTCTCTGACTCCATTTGCTGCTAGAGAAATAGAGACATCCCATTTCCCACACTCGATCCTGAGCTAGTAAAAGCCAGTACCTACTGGGTAGTAACTAGTGCTCAGATATCGCATCCTCTTATCCACCTGCTCTTGGTCTAGAGCTAGTGAATGGTATTTTATGCATAGTAACTAGTACTTGAACATCGCACCTGTCATGTTGAACTTTACAACACTGATGAACTCTCCTCCTTTCTCTCCCACATCCTCTACTAACACCTTCCTGCCTTTCCCCATAAGGATGTCCAGCATGTTGAGAATCATGACTTCTATCTTCAGATATTCTATTTCTGATCATGATTCTAGACCTAGGAGATAACCTGGAGTTATGACACTATTCATATTACTCATAGATAAGGAGATAGCTATATTTAGCTT
>JBBPNM010000028.1:0-22112 GCA_038090895.1 Boletus bicoloroides
GATGCTTGTTATATCCAAGAGGGAAAAATCTCAGACCTCAATAGAGCCATTGAGCTTAAGCAGACCAAGCTTGATCTTTGCCCATTGGATCATCCAGCACATGCTAGTGCTCTTGGGACACTTGCAATATCCTTATGGAAATATTACTGCATCCAGAAAAACAAAGCAGACCTGGACAGACTCATAGAAATGCAACAGAGGTGGCTTGCTTTGTGTCCACCAGGCCATCCTGACCATACAAAAGCTCTTGGAGAACTTGCATTATCATTGTGGGAGTGCTACAATGTGGAGGCAAACATTGCAGATTTGAACATGGCTATTGAAATGGAAGAAAAAATCATTGACCTTTGCCCAACAGGTGATAAACAACTTGGCCAAGCTCTTGAGAACCTTGCAGCATCCATAAATGCATGTTATCACCAGCAAGGCAGTCTAACTGACCTGAACAAAGCCATTGATCTCCAACAGAAAACTCTTGAACTCCATCCACCAGGCCATTCAAGTCATGGGTTTGGACTTCTGAACCCTGCACTTTTCTTAAAGGATTGCTACAATAATATGAAAGATCACTCTGATTTGATCAGGGCAATCAAGTTACTTGAGGAGGCATTGGACACCTACCTAGTCCAACACAGTGTTTTTGCATCCATTGCTGATGAGCTGGCTGAAATAATTCTTCTAGCCAACTCTTCATGGGAATGCCACCTTCTTGATCAACCACTTCCTCTACCAGATGAGGCTTTTGAAACCTATGGGCTATTGAAGGACTGTGGCCCAGCAGTTTCACTAGATTTGTTGAAGGCAACCCAGGCTTGGGTCAAAAATGCTGAAAAGCATAACCACTCCTCAGTCTTGGAGGCCTACCAGACATCACTCAATACATTGGATCATTTCACCTCCTTCAACTCTTCACTAGACTCTCGACATGAGACAATGCAAGCAAGGGTGGCTGATCTAGCCAATAATGCATTCTCATGTGCCATAAGGCATGGTGACTTCCGGATGGCTGTTGAGCTCTTGGAGCAAGGTCGAGGAATCCTGTGGAATCAACTCGCCCGCTTTGACATTTCTATAAGTGCATTGGAGAGTCGGGATAATCAAGGACGCAAGCTCGGGAGCAAATTCACACAATTGAGTGCGAAACTCAGGAACCATGCTGAAGGGAGTGGAGAAGGCATGGATCCATACTGGCGAGTTCAGGAGGAATGGCAGTCAGTGGTGAACCAGATTCGGCATCCGGATGGGTTCTCGCGATTTCTCCTACCTCCCCGTTTCAAGGACCTCCAACAAGGTGCTGAATATGGACCTGTCATCATCGTGAATGCAAGCAAATACACTTGCGACGCTGTCATCGTTCTCCACGCTCGTCCACCGGTTCATGTGCCGCTCCCTTGCTCGCTCGGAGACGTCATGGAACTATGTTCACAGTTTTCGGGACTTACCAAGGTCCCGAACGCATATGGAGATAACAGAGAGACCTGGTTGAAGCAGATGTTGCGGGAGTTGTGGTCGCTCGTGGTCAAACCGATCGTCACCGTCCTCCAAAATGACCTTCAGCTGCCTGCGGGCTCGCGCATCTGGTGGTGCCCGACGTCCAAATTCACGATCCTCCCGTTTCATGCTGCAGGTCCCTATCGAAAAGCTGAGAAGGATTTCATGGACATCTACGTCTCTTCATACGCTCCCTCTCTCTCGGCTCTCATCCGTACGCGCGACCGTATTCGTTTTCAAAGGGAGGCCCGCGACGCCTCTGGAATAACGAACGTGATCTCGTTTGCGGCCGTCGGTCAGGCGCGGCCGGGTGCAAGCATCAAACTGAGCGAGCTACCAGAGGTGGAGCGCGAAATCCAAAAGATTCAAAACGAGACCAGCATTCCCTCAGGCGTGATATTCGAGACCGTCACAGGCGATGCGGCCACCATTAAAGGCGCCGTACAGGCATTCAGAGACCACCGTTGGGTCCACCTTGCCTGTCACGGTGCGCAGGACGCGGAAAGGCCGTTCGGATCGTGGTTCGCAATGGGAGACGGAAAGCTCACGCTCATGCGTATCATCCAGGAACGCTACACGATTTCTGAGTTTGCGTTCTTGTCTGCGTGCCACGCAGCGGCGGGGGACAGGTCGACTCCGGACGAGGTGCTCCATCTCGCGGCTGGGATGCAGTTTGCGGGATTTAATGGGGTAATTGGGACGCTGTGGAGAGTAGATGATGCTGTCGCGCACCAGGTGGTCACTCGATTTTACAGGGAGATGTTCAAACGCCCCGTCATTGATTTTGAACATGCGGCTGGGGCGCTGAACGTCGCAGTGTTGGAGTTGGCCAAGGACGTATCGTTGGAGAAGCGAATCGTGTTTGTACATATCGGAATTTGACTCAGAGGCTCCTCAATTGACGTAGGTTTATTTTCTTCTTATATGGGGGTTGGTGGATAGTGATGCTATCTTTGCCAGATATGCTTTGTGTTCGATTTTGTATCATATCCCGGGCTTGACTCGGACTTTGGTGCTAGAGGAGAGTGGCGTTGAAGAAGCAGAAGTTCACGTTTAGTTTGGTTCTTTTACTTCTTATCGGATCTGCTTTGTGTTCAATTTTGTATTATATCCCGCCTTTGGTGCGTCATGTGTTCCCAATACCACGTCGGGCCGCTCAAAAGGCGGGCAAAACGGCTCTCTTCTGTTCATTGAGAGTGCTGCTATATGAATGCCATGCCCTTAGCATCTTCAGATCGGTAGTGGCAGTTGTTGTCCACGTGTGCTCGTTCCATACATGGTGTGAGACGCTTGTCAGGACAACGATGGGACTCATCATTGAAGACTATTTCACATACGGTATGCCAGGACCGAAGTGAGGGAGTATAACGTAAAGGAATGCAACATGTGTTGAAGTAATGCTCATGAATGTAATTGATAATGATCATGAGAAGACCGCTGGTATGAAAAAAGCTGGGGTAACCCACGATAGGTCAATCTTGCAAGACATTGAATTGGTATGGAGCGAAGGACGGATCGATAACGGCGGACCGGCGACTCGGAGTGAAGGTTTTGGCCTGCCAACCACAATCCCAAAAAAAGGGAGTGCAAGGGAACCCCATCACGTCTGACATATAACTGCATCGCCCTTGTATATAGGTCGCTGCTCGCGATAGAGGCATCTCTCAAATCCCAATCTACGTCCCGAGGCAGCTCGGGCATCCACAAAGAGCTCCCTCTGCTATGATCGCGAACGAGGCCACTTTCGCTTGTCGCGACCAAAATCGTGATTGCGATCATGTCTGTTCGGTCCTCTGTCATCTGAGGGACGATGCCGATCTTTGTTGTGGGGTCCTCGTCGACCATCCGGAACTGTGCTCTCTGAGGAAACTGATCTAGGAGGACCAAGTGGCTCTGCCCGCATGGAGTTTCTTGGAGCGCTTGGAACGGCTGCTGGGCGTTGGGGGAGAGCATGCAAACCAACCGAGGTAGGTGTCGAGGGGTGCAGAGGTCGTTGGTGCTGTGAAGTCACATTTCCTGATATGCCCAAATTAGATGATGGCCACGGAGGTAATGCGTGTGGCCCAGATGGCTGGTTCGGAACTGCTTGTGAGCGCGTGGGGTTTCCACTGTAATTCGCTTGTGGTGTGCCGACGCTACCTCCTTGGGAAATATGTCCTGAGTTATTGGCATCGGAGTTCGCAGGCGCAAGTGTTGAGGGAGATGTCACAGCATCATTACTCGTGGTTTGAACAGGACGAGTTAGTTGCGGAAATTGTGAACGTAGAGTTCGCAATACCTCTTCGAGCTGTGGGGGGATGGGACATCCCTGTCCGGGGTCTGCAGGCAAATGCTGTGACAGAGTTGACGGAGGTGGTGGAGGCTGTTGTGATGACAACACTGCTGTCTGATATATTGCAGGCCGGGGTGTACCAGGGTTCTGTCGAGGATCGACTGGTGCTTGGGAAGCATTTGCGCCAGGGCTAAGCACTGTTCTTGTTTCGCTGCCCTTGCTCATAGGAGACCGTGCGACATTACCGGAGGCGAGGGAGGCCTTAGCAGCACGAATTGGCGCGAGTCTGTCTACCGCGGAGAAGATAGCTGGAGAGTTCAGCGTGTTCATCTGCGGTGATTCTGCCTTCATCATAGGGCTAGTCTGTATGGTCAGAGGAGCATGGCGCACAGAGTTAAATGCGGTGGGTCTCGAATGTACATCATTGTCATTTAAAGTGGGTGGCGGGGGCGGGGAAGTTTGGCTACACGATAGTTTAATCGCGGGTGTATGCAAAGACGACTTTGTGGCCGATGCAGGCAAAGGGTTTGACGACGAATTATTAGCTGCAGGAGATGACGTGGATGCCTGCGAAGGCTTTTCAGTCAGACTGGTTTTGGGATTTGGTGCGGTTACTGCTTTCTTTGTGCCGCTCGCCTTCTGATCACTTGCAACAGATGTTTGCTTTGACGACTTGACGACTTGAATACCATTAGGTTTGATCAGTAAGCTATTTCCCCAAGACATATATTACCAACCTTTAGCAGACACTAAATTAGTTGAAGGTTTCACGGGTTTTGTCTTGGGAGTGGGCTCCGTGTCAGAGTCATCTGAATATGTGGGTCTTTTGCGCTTGGTGGGTTTGACTGTCTTTGCTATTGCCAAAGCGGCAGGCTTGTCTCCCTCTCCGTCACTCTTGAGTTCCGAAACTTTGATTTTTTTTGCCATAAATTCCATTAAATGCTTCGTGACACGGGTATTTGAACGGATATCTTGGTGGGAAGCACGCACGTCCTTCCTCATTTTCTCGGCAGCAGAGGATATCTGTGTGAGCGACAGGGACTGCCTCTTCAAGTAAATTAACACTCCGATCATGACGAACTCGATAGGGGAAACGCGGGTAGGTCGATTGAGCGATCCGCTGTATTTTTTGTCACGCGCTAGAGTTACAAAGATCCGGAAAGTTTCATGCAAGTCGATGCGAAGTTGGGTTGACACGGGTTGAGTCTTTTGGAGCCATTTCTCTAATGTCTTGGTACCTGGAATCGCAGTCTTTGGATGATTCTCGATGAGGTAACCGATCGTAGCGAGGCACTGGAAATCCCGCCCACGAGCGTGACCCCAGTCGAGATAGCCTTCGAAGCCTTCTTCCCCAAGAACCTGATTTTGGATCTCACGAATAACCGTAGACCACGGACCGACAAGGGCCTGCAGTCGTTCTATTGTCAGCAAGTCGCGTCAGCGTCAAGGGCGGATGATCGAGCAAAGCGCACCTGCGGGTGTGAGCGCGACGCCCAATTGAACCCTCTATGCACGATGAACTAGAGTAAGAATTTGACCAATGTGGCAGCTTGCTTGCTTGCCTGGAAAATCTCTCGTTCTTGGTCACCGTCCAATTCCGTGTATTCAACACACACAATCTGTTTGTTCGCAAATTGTGTTCTCAGGTTTTGAGGAAGATGCTTGCGCCTAGTACTCGTTGCAGTTGACTTGAACCAAAGCTTCTCATTGGTGAATCTGGACATGCAAGCCTATAAACGAACTTTTCAAGCGGAAAAATCGACAAGATACTTACGAATCTTTATCTAGTGTCCACATATAAGGGGAAAATCAGTAAAGTATCCGAACTTTGACACTGAGTACATGACTAACGTGGTATCTGTTTTACATAAAAATGTAAGAGAACGAATGGTACCACTAAATCTAGATTTGACAACATACCTGACCATCAATGAATCTTTATAGTGACGGCTCAAATTAGTATGTATGTATACAGCCAAAGTATAACATTACCTCTGAATTGAGGTTAAACGTTGTTTTCCATCAATACAGGTTCGCAATTCGCTCCCGTCGTCTTGGACTGTCACGGCTTTACGTTTCGTTGTGAAATATAATACAGTTAGCGCAGGAAATTCACATACCAAAAATAATCGGCGGTATGTAGTAATTGCGCAATATCGAATCTATCAGTCCAGACTGCTTTTCTTCTTGCCATACGACATCTTTCAGAGAACTCCGTCAGATCCAACCTCAACACTAGCAATTCACTCCATCAGCAGACAGCTTACCTCGTTGATATTCTGGATCAAGGTCTATGGAATTGTCAATGATCTGGTCTGTTGGCGGGGAAGCAATGAGGATTGTGAGCGGAACTCCGATGCACGCTAACGCACCATAAAGCGACTTGGCAGTATACTGCGCTGTTCGGGGCGCGCGTAGAACACGGGTAATCTTGTATTCTTTAGGCCCCTTCTTAACTTTGGAAGTACGCTTTGCGAGTGGTACGTCATCGTCATCCGAAGAGGAGAGGTCGGTCAAGTCAGAGATGTCCGAAAGCGACATCTTCAAAGGCGGGGTGTCCAAATCAATCGGGCTATCTGGCAAGTTAAGAGAAACCGACGATACCTGGCTTTAATAGACTTATCGGGTGAACTTGATGGTTAATTGCAAACTGGGTTAGGAAATGTGAATGCACGGACTCACAGTTTACGGCGTTAGCCAAGTAAACGTCAAGGCCGGGGAAAGTATGTGGTCGGGGGGAAAGTGAAAGTTGGCTAATTACACCGCCTAAAACAGCGTGCTTGTGTAGAAATTTGCCTGTAATTTTTGCCCCGAACTTCCTTTTCTGTAGGTGCGGTCTTAGGATCATCACGGGCAGGACTTCTGCGCATATCGCCAGACAGCCTTTATGGAGGGCTCACCAAGGAAGCTATCTAAGCGCCTCGTTCCAACATTGTTTCAGTTCTACGATACATGAACACGCGAGCGCCGTGAAACAGACGCCCAAGGCAGATTAAACTTTTCGCCATAATATTATGTAAACACCCAAGATTGGACACGTGACTGCATGATTTAGACTCCGTTCGAATTTCCAGACGCGTCGCGTCGCGTCTACTCCGACCATCACAAACAAAAAGGATGCGAATTGAAGAACTTGTACTGGAAGGCGAGTCGTACAGCGCGACAGAACTATCTTCTAACGTGATGATGTAGGGTTTAAATCTTATCCTGTGCGGACACAGATAACGGGATGGGATCCTTCGTTTAACGCGATTACCGGCTTAAACGGGTCAGGCAAGTCTAATATCCTAGACGCGATATGTTTCGTTCTTGGAATTACAAACATGGCGCAGGTGGGCAAGTTGTTTCCAGAACATGCCGGTACTACTGAACTGTTGGCCTTTGTGTAGATGCGTGCGCAGAACCAACAAGATCTCATTTACAAACGTGGACAAGCTGGTGTCACCAAAGCGAGCGTTACCATCGTCTTCGACAACTCAGATCGGGAGAAGAGTCCAGTGGGGTTAGAGAATTATAAGCAAATCACAGTCACTCGCCAGGTTCTGTTACTCGTTTCAGAGGACCTAACGTCTACTAACCAATTAGCGAGGACAGATTGCACTCCCCAACATATCAAAATACTTGTTGAATGGGCATAAGGCTACTCAGCAAACGGTTCAGAATCTTTTTCAGGGTGTTCAGTTGAACATCAACAATCCCAATTTCCTGATTATGCAAGGTCGCATAACCAAGGTCGGTCATCTCCACGTTTCCACTGTACAATTATCTACATGAACCTCTCAGGTCCTTAACATGCGACCGCAAGAAATTCTTGGTATGGTGGAAGAAGCGGCCGGAACTCGTATGTTCGAAGAGCGCAAGGACAAAGCTAAGAAGACGATGGATAAGAAGGACAAACGCGTTCAGGAGCTCAACTCACTCCTTTCTGAGGAGATTTCGCCAAAGTTGGAGAAATTTCGTGTTGAGAAGCGGCAGTTCCTGGCCTGGCAAAAGGAACGAACAGAACTCGAGCGAATCGGCCGTACGCTGCGGGCGTGGGAGTGGACTGATGCTAACAGGAAAGTCGAGACGGCAGGAGAGGGTATTGAAGCCAAGGAGGTAGAGAAGGAGTCAGTGGACAAGCAGAGGAAAAAACTATTGAAGGAGTGCAAGGCGGCGGAGAAGATGTGGGAAGAAGTCAACGAGAAACGCGAATCGGAACGGAGGAAGGGTGGGAAGCTGAAGAAGATGGAGGAAGACGTTGCAGTGTTGGACAAAGAGCTCGAGAAGTTCCGTACTCAGATCCAACTCGGGAACAGCAATATCGATGACGAGCAAAATAAGGTCGCCGCTTCCCGGGAGGAACTCCAGAATTTGCGCGATTCACTCGAGGACAAACGGGGTCAAGTCGATCAGTTCCAAAAGGCCTATCAGAGCGTGAAAACCTCTCATGACGCAACTCAGGCCACCCTTACTAACTCAGAGGAACTTCTTCAAACTCTCTTGACTGGCGTCTCAACGTCCAACACTGGGAACACTGGAGGAGGGTATATGGGCCAAATCGCTGAGGCCAGGGCACGTCTGGCACAGGGCACTGCCGAGGAGGAGCAGAATCGTTTGAAGCTCTCAATGAACGAGAAGGATTTGAAGGTGCTTGAGGGAAAATGGAAGGACGTGGAGAAGGACGCCCATCAGGGACAGCAGAACCTCGCTAGGATGAGAGGCGAACTTGACAAGTTGAAACGTCAGGTAGCTGAATGTGGTTGGAGCGCTGAGCAACAGCAAGAATGCGATACCGAGTTGCGCACCGCCAGAGGTGAAGTCAACAAGCAGACAGAGGCAGGGGCAATTTTCATAATGTTCAATAGTTGCTAACCCTCACTTGTAGGCGCGCGATAGCGTCAAACACCGTCTTTCCAACCTGACCTTTGACTACACATCACCCCACCCCACTTTCGACCGCAGCAAAGTCAAAGGTCTCGTTGCCACCTTGACTTCCGTCCCTCCTGAACACTCTAATAAGGCAACAGCACTTGAGATTGCCGCAGGCGGCAAATTATACAATGTCGTCGTCCAGGATGAGCGTGTTGGCAAGGATCTATTGCAGAATGGCAAGCTCAAGAAACGCGTGACGATCATACCTCTCAATAAGATCAACGCTTTCGCGCTTTCTGCGCAGGTATGTTCACGTTCGATATGAATCCATCATGGTTTCCCCTCAGCAACTTGTCTTAAATCTCCACAGAAACTGGCTCAAGTCGAACACCTCGCTCCTGGGAAGGCGAGTGTTGCACTTTCGCTCATCGGTTACCCCGACGAGGTTGCTCGTGCCATGGCCTTCGTGTTCGGCGACACAATCATCTGTGCAGACGCTGATTCCGCTAATGCAGTTACCTTTGGGGCTAAGGTCCGCTCCGTAACCCTAAACGGTGATGTCTATGATCCATCTGGGACACTCAGTGGTGGAGCACCGCCTAGCGGAAGTGGTATGTTGTTGAGAGTTCAGGAATTACTGGAAGCGGAGAAAAGGTTAGATCAGGCGAAGGCCCGGCTTGCGGAATTAGAGAGAGGGGAAGGAGCAGGACGGGAAAAGAGAGAACGATGGAAGAAGCTCTCAAGGGATGTGGAGATCAAGGAACACGAGCTTCGTTTGTTGGATGAACAAATTGGAGGAAGCAACGCTGCGAGGGTGAGAGGAAGGTTTCGCCTGTGATTTTGGGACGACCTGATGCATGACGTCTAGCTCGGTGCTGAGGTCGAAGCTCAGAAACAAGCCATTATTGAACTTCGGAATGCGGTCCAAGCCGCAAAGGACAAGCAAAAGGCTGCCGAAGAGGACGTCAAGAAACTCGAAAAAGATATGCGTGAGTTCAAGGACAATAAGGAAGGTAAAATCAACGAGCTGAAAGTAAGAGGCACGTGGATTTTTTGTATGCTGTACTCATTACACTTGATGTAGGGTGAGATCTCCAGGCAAAAGGGCGCGCTCCAGAAACAAGCCGTTGTGGTGAAGACGCGGCAAAAGGAACACCAAACAGCAGTTCTGGAATTAGGTGGGTGAAACCTGTATTCCTTTCACTAGATCTGATGCACTGTCGCTTCTCAAGAACAAATGGAAAATGATATCCAAGCTGCGGATGTCGCGATTCGAAACGCTCTTGTTCAAATCGACAAATTGCGGCAAGACGTGGGCAAGATTCAAGATAAATTGACTGATGTTGCAGTATGTCGTGTGCTGGCTACCCGCTTAATTTTTGAGCCGAATGCTTTCATATAGGCCAAGCATACCAAAGCGGAGGCGAAGTTGCAAGAAGAACGCGCAACTCTCACACAGTTCGATAACGAATTGAAACAACTAGAGGACGTCATCAAAACCCAGAAAACGGGCATCGCCGAGGCCGAGCTGATTGCAAAGCAGCTGGAACATGAGATAAGCGCCCTGGAAAAAGACAAGATTACTCAGACTGGAATCATCGCAAATCTCGAGAAACAGTATGACTGGATTCGCGAAGAATGCCAGTAAGTTGTTCCCCATCAGCTATGGTTATGTAGTCATCAATGCATGCAGGTCGTTCGGCAAGCCTGGCTCTCCATACGACTTCGATTCGGTTGATGTCGACGCTCTGTCCAGGAAGGCGGATGAATTAGAGGCACGGCAACGTGGTTCAAAGAAGAAGGTCAACCCCAAAGTCATGAACATGATTGAAACGTAAGTACGATACCGTAGCACTGCTATTAGTGGCCCATACGCTCATCGCTGTCTAGCGTGGAGAAAAAGGAATATGAAATCAAGAAGATGATGGCAACTGTGTTAAAGGACAAACAAAAAATCGAGGAGACAATCGCAGAGCTTGATCATTATAAGCGCGATGCCCTTCAGAACACTTGGGAAAAGGTCGATGGGTGGGCTTCTTCCTCTTGTGTCAGGCGGAATGAATTATCGATGTCCCACTCTGCAGTGACTTTGGTGCCATATTTGCCGAATTGTTGCCTGGGAATTTCGCGAGGTTACAACCTCCAGAGGGGCAAGACTTGATGCAAGGCCTCGAAGTGAAGGTCCGACTTGGATCTGTGTGGAAGCAGAGCCTCACCGAACTGAGCGGCGGACAACGGTGTGTCACTGTTGATGTACCGCTCGATGTCAAATTCTTACGGAGTTCACAAACCAGTTCATTGATTGCACTATCTCTCATCATGGCGCTTCTTCAGTTCAAGCCTGCTCCCATGTATATTCTGGATGAGATTGACGCGGCGCTTGATCTGTCACATACCCAGCACATCGGTCGACTCTTCAAAAACCGATTTAAAGGCTCGCAATTCATCGTCGTATCCCTCAAAGAAGGTCTTTTCACGAACGCTAATGTGTTATTCCGGACACGTTTCCGGGACGGCACGTCCATCGTCGAAAGGACAGTTGATAGATCAGGGTCATCGCTGTATCATAATGCGCAACAAGGTGACGATCAAGAAAACGGAGGTGCCCGGAGATCGCGGCGGGCGGCTAATGTAACATAGAGTTCAAATTGTCTGCAAGTGGGGTACGTGGTTTACTTTTTGTTGCTGTATTCCGGAACGATACTGTAGGCAATAATATGTTGTGCGACCATCTCTCCCATCTCCTTCATGAAGTCCAGATCCTCATGAGACATGACCTCGCTCGGGCTATGCGGCATGCCACTACAGGCTGCCGTACAGTGCGGAGTTTGAAAAAGTACGACTCGAACGTCGAACGGTCGACCCAGGATGGATGAGATTCACGACCGAAAGCCAATACTTCGAGCACGCCAGGTGAGAGGGAAATAGAGCCTCGTATAAACAAAATTTATGTAACACAAGTCACCGCTCCAGAACGAGTGTCCCCAGTGCCCACTAATACATTTAAACTCCGTAACGTATGCATGCCTTTTCCGACATCGTTTAACGTTAACTACGCAAGAGTGGAAGCAAGGCGGAAGCTTGCTGGGGCGGAGCGCACTTCCCATCAAATAAATATTTAGATAAAGGTTTCATGCATCCGAACAAGCCGTTGTGTTTCTTCAAACCGATCCTTTCAACCACTTTGGTGGTGCTCTATGATGCTCCGAGCAGCTCTTCTCAGTCTTGTTGCATCAGTTCTAGTCCCGGCGCTCGCTATCCAGGTCCCCTTGGAGTCTAGTCCCCGTTGGCGAGACAGGCGCCCTACTATTCTCAGCGATGATGATCCTACGGAATGGAATCTCGACGAGATTCCAAATCCCAATGCCACTGATCACCTCGTGTTCGAGACGGTGTACTCGCTGCTTCAACACTGGCCCAACATCCGCATTAGAAACGGTAAGCCAGTTGCGCGTTTGTATGGCTTCCAATGGAGCGCATAGTCTTCCCCAGGCCATAACATAGTACCGGGAATCGTTCCGAAAGGGACAGTTCTCTACCATGGTACAAAATACAAAGGATTACCACTGGGTCCGGAATGGGTTGCACTAGATCCTGAACATTCGTATTGCTTTTGCGAGGGAGAACAAGGATGCTGGCAACTTACACTCGCAACCACTCGACCTCTCAAAGTTGTATATTTTGATGGTAAGAGCGCTGCAAAGCTTCCATACGGCTCGTTGGATACACAAGACCTTCTGGCATGGGGGAAATCGCGCCCTGATTATATTTCGGATGAAACACGGCGGATTGAAGACCTTTGTGCATGGGGAAAGAATTTTGGTGTAGACGGCTTTGTGAGGTGAGTTTTCACCTCTTTCAATATCCTCCTACGCTAAACACCGTTGCAGGATGGAAGTAGCTTTGTGAGCAATCACTTTTTTCATCGCTCTAGGCCCTGCTTAAATGACTTAGTGAGGTTATGCTTTGTGATTTTATGTCTGGTGTCAGCATTGTTTCCTCCGCGAATATAGTACCCGCGCAGGCAAATATGTGTGAGTCGTTGTCTATCAGATTCCTTGCTTGCAAAAAACTGAAGATGCTTTGGACAGCGACACGCGTGGTGTTTGAAGCCCTACATGCTGGTTCTTGGCATAATCGCTTCCCTGGCGAGACCCGCGTCCAGCCGGACCTAGCTGGATTGGTCTCCTTCTACGACACCCAACTTGTGCCTTCACTGGTTGCCGGTCGGGTCGGTCAGGAAAGACGGCACCATCGTGTGCGAGATGTATCCAAGGAAGATTTATCAGCCGCGCTGTCGAGGCTGGGAGCAGCGTTAATCAGGCCCTCGGGTCTGTCGAGCGGTATTGACTGGAGAACACTCATTCAGGTCGTGGTTGACCGATACGCTGGGCGACTCGAACTAACACATCATCTCCTAAACTCTCCTGCAACAAGCCCTGACGAAATCCTCGATCTCGCCAGCATGACTCAAACTCAACTCAGAATCATGTTGACGCCTTACATCCTTTTCTCGGCTACACCAACGGACCCATCGGACAAGGTTGCGCTAGACTGGGCGGCTCCCATATACAAGCACTGTGGCACAGCGCATACGACTTTCATGGAGTCCGAGTTGGACTCTATGACTGATTCGGAGAAATTACTTCTTCGAGCCGTACGAGGAACCAGCCAAGAGATTTGCCGCGTGGTGACGAAAATGTGGGCCGCTGGGGTTTACGCAGGTATCGATCCATCGTTGAACACAAAGGAATCTCTCGACATTGCTGAGGTAACTCGCATTTGGAATACCTGGGGAGAAGACTTGAACCGGCTAATGACATGGCTCGACTGGAGTGTGTGGGTGAAGTGCAATCCTGCCTGTGGTCCTGAGGTGCGTCTGTTGCACACTCATGTCGACGTTGTATATTTATATCATGATCAGGAGATATGTTTCGTGCACAAGTGGCCCGCTAACTTTGGTACCAGTTTCGACTTGCCAGCCATGGACAGCTTCACCAACGGCGTGTGGAATACCGTCAAGCCTGACTCGCCAGACGAGTGGATAGCGCAACCAAAATGTATAAGCCGCGTCGATCCGTAGGACTCCAATGGTTTGTTGATAGAAAGATACTATGCAAATGTCACCTACGGCCCATGGTTTACATGTACGATACTGAAGATTTTTGTACATAGCTAGACTGGGCGGCTTGCGTGCGATGAGCTTCCCGGGGCGAGTGTCCCCCAATAGGTTGGCTTCGCACTCATTTGTAACCTTTATGTTATTCACGTTCGATAAGTATGAGATTGACCATGCTTCCGATGGAGGCCTACTTACATACAGCAGAGTGAAGTACAAGTTCCTTCAAGTTCTGCTTGAAGGGGAGCAGCATGAAAGGACATGGGCCCAGCCGCTGTCGCGGCACGTGACTTCCCAGAGGTTGCTCCGTGCAGGAGTGAGCCAGGTGGCGGTGCCAACGGCGCGTCTTCTCGACCGCCATCTCGTCTTTGCCAGCGAGCCGGCTCTCTCGCATTGAGCGCCTCGCCCGATCTGGCGCATCCTCTGATTTTCAAGACTTCAACCTCACGGATGCCACTCTACACCAGCTCTCAGCTCCCTGGCACTCTCTTGTGTCGACGCACGTCATGTCGACATGCTTATCTTGCGTCCTCCGACGCCGTTTTTTTCGCCAGCTCAACAGTGTGCTAGTGCACTCTCAGGCCAACACGATGTGTGTCGGCACTCATTACCGTGCGTCCCGGGTCTCCAACTGGCCGGACGCCGCCGCTCGCCGGCACACCAACTGACTAGCTCTCTCTTGTACGTCGGCATGCTTTTCTGTGTGTCCACTGGTGCCTAACCATACGCACATTGCTGCGTCCACTGGTACCAAAACATACCAGTCTTTGTACATACATACCATATGTAGTATGTACATCACCCGCTCCTCCCTACGAACTATGTACCATCGCGATCCCTTGACATTCATACAATATATCCTTTTCGAACGACAGGGACCGCCTGCCTTATCTGGACTATTTTTGAACGAGAATTCAAACTGCTCCGCGGCGGTGTAGCTTAGCCACAACTTCAACCTGGGCCCAGTCGGTGCTCATTTTCTATCCAGCTGGTCAATGTAGTAGCCTGACTCCGCAGGGGCGACTGGGGCGAGTTATTAAGTTGCAAGTCCAAGGCACAGTCAGGTCCATACGTATTACGCGCACACTCAGGCCGTCGGACATCCGGTTGAGGTGAGAATTGATGTACAAGCACACTTGGCTCCAATTTACAATGCAGGGTGATTGGCATCTTGGCAACTTGTAAGTTCTACTCTCAATGGCAAACAGGGGTGGGAGTCGTCAACCTCGCTAAGTTGTATTCGACGCTAAGAACCATATAAACCATATCAGTGCTCCAGATCAAGCCCTCGTAAGTGTTCAAATACCCACTCCTCATTTCGAGCAAGTATACTCATAGTCAACAACCATCGTCAATCGTGGCCAACGAGCTTTTACAACCGTGGCCTCGACCCCGGAGTTCGTTATCATAGCAGTGAGAATCGTATCCATGGCTACATGAGCAGCCGGTTTCCTACGCTCGACCCAAGTGGCAAACGTAGCCAAATTCGCGGGGGCGGTATAAAGTGATTCCTGGTTGTTGACGTGCGAGAATATATTTGTGTTACACCACCCCCAGACCCCTGAACTTAACTTTCGCTCTGGATCAAACCATCTTTTTTTTAAAAAAAAAAAAAAAAAAAAACAACGTTAACGGTATATTCAGGTCTGCTGCAGTATGATGTTCTCAGGACCCAGCTTCAGGTTAGTACCCCATGTCTCTTACAAACCAAAGATACCCTTTACGGGATCATGATCCTTCACGCCAATCCTCAAGGTGCCTAACACAGTATTGGAATTGGGCCGATGATTCAGTTGTCCTTGGAATCCGCTTCATAATCATGCCGATAGGCGTCTCGCCTGTCAAAGTTTAAGTAAGTTCAAATCTCTGCACATATATATGAATCGTGGGCTACAGAGTCAGACTCACGTTCGTTGTTCCCCACCTCTTAGCCAACGAGTTCGTAATGACGCTATCTGCAGTGTACATCGTGCGGGGTACGTACAATGTTTCAGATTAGTGGGTCTCGAGAGGCTTATTAAAGTTACCCAGTCACCGCTAGTATTTTTCAAGTTCTGGGACTTTTTTTGACATCATGGCGGATTTATATTCGTCTCAAGATTCGCCGATTCTGGTGGGAAGATGCCCTAGCGGCCGCCTTGTTGTTCACTGGTCTGCTTTGGATAATAGCACAGTGGACCGGTCTGCTCACCAGTATGCATCCGAGTTCGCAAACTGTGATCGAGCTATTCATGATGGACATCTAGATGGACTGACGTCCATTATAAACATGTGGATCTACTCCATCGGTTTCACTTGTATCGTGACGTCCGTGTTTATACACTTTAGTTGTTGCAACTTGTTCTTACGTTATGTATCTAGGTTGGTGCGCATGAGCGTCCTGTTCTCTATCATCAGAATCATTCACGGAAATCCTCGCCTCCTCAAATTCACTTACGCCTGTGTAGCATTCTTTGCGGCGTGTTGGGTGATACTTATCATCGAGAAGGTCGTACAATGCTCGAATCCAAGCTGGCACCATCAATTAGTCATGTCCGGAAAGCCATTCTGTCTGGTGAAGGCACCGATCTCGATCTTTGAGTTCTCAAGTTAGTTTGTTTTGCACCTGGCCAATTCCTTAATACTGATTATAGCGGACGGGGAAATTCAGCTGATTGTGTCGCAGTTTCGATCCTTGTTGTGTTACCCCTTCGTATGCTCTGGAGGGTCAAACTACCTAGACGTCAGAGGAGAATGATTCTCTCCATTTTCGCCTCCAGTGTCGTCCTGGCCTTCGGAGCCCTTTTCCATACAGTGGGCCAGATTCTTAACATATTTGTGGTGATGATTGCAGGAATAAATGTCGAAGTACGTCGTTTGGTTCGTTCTGTGACCTGGTGATATTGAACTTGTTGGGCGTGCCCTAAGATTGCACTATCATTCTTTGTCTGCAACTTGCTGGTCGTCGTGACCTACACATATCGTTTCTTGCTTCGTGACAGAGACGACGATGACACGACTACAGATACTTCGACGAGTTACGATGATGATTTCACGACACGGGTAACGCGGCCTGCCAGTGTTCAAACAATATCCCTGCAATTGACAACCATTGACTCTTATATTCCAACCGATTATCAAGTTGAAACTACCCAAATGACGGAGAGTGGGCTTGGATCTCGCGCTCCCACGGAAGGGTTGAGTGACTTGTCCATATGAAAATGATAGTATGTAGTTATTTATTATATTTATCTTCCCTATGGTGTACATAGATGCTATGGGTTGTTTCATGGGCAATCAGATGCTGGAAAGCTTTCGTACATTGATATGATCTATATCTGAGTCCCACCCCTGAGGGCTTGATTTGCACCTAATTCTATTTTCCCGGTCGGACACCTTGAAGGCGAATTGTTCTCTTTCAAGCAAACTTGGTGGACTGAATGCCAAGTCAGACGCTGTCTAGTTTAAGCTACAGCTGTCTACTCTCGCACCGCGGAGCGTGACTTAGTCACAATTTCTGTGCCAAAGGCAAGGCTCGTGAGTTGCACTGAAACACAACTTGAACTTGCAATTGGTTCATCCGGCAAAATCTCGACCCGGTTGATGACACCCGCCACCGTACTGCTAGTAATCACACCACTCTGATTGGCAGACCCGCAAGATCCCGGGTAAAGCAGGGTAGCGTCAATCGGCATGTGCAGTAAACTTTGTTGGAATTTATATACCTAACCCATGCTGTCACATCTTTTAGATCCGCCTACAATGCTGGTGGGCGAACGGGCCCAAAGTTTGAAAGGATTTTCCTCCGCCGGTTGCCATGCAGATACGGTACGTGTTGGTGAATGATATAGTAATGGCATTTAGTTATTCACGATTGACCAAGGTCACGCAGGCACTAATCCGCGTAGTCTTGAGATAGAACTGGCTTTCACTCTCCTTTACAATGGTATGATCGTGTACGATTCTTCTTAAGCTTGATCGATCGTCTCTGAATGCTGTCACCGGACGACACATAGTAACAGCATAGTCTGACACGTCTCCCAAGCCCTCTCTCACGCTGTAGTTGGCCGACGGGCGACAATCAAGGGAACTTGAGGGTCGTTCCCAAGTCGGTACTGAATAATTCTCAGACCCGACTTACAAGCTCGCTGATTAGCAAGCATAACGTCTGATCGTAGCAATTGCATGATTTGCGTCCTCTGCTCTTCTGAGCCAGCTTGCCGCCAAGTACCCCCTGAAGTACGAGAGTGTTTTTGTTCGCTAATGCTAAATAAAACCGTGTTGTCTATCCCCTCACTCACTCCGTTGATTCCAGAATGACACAGTCTGCTATATTTTACGTGCGAGGTATGGGCAGTCCACCATGTTACTAGTCTTAAGGTGCTTGCTGATCGTTGTCACTCACTTCTAAAGTCGTTGGAACTGTTATCGAAGCTCTAGGGTTGCTTTTGACAGCATGGCGGATATACATCCGCCTTAGAATCGCTCGCTTCTGGTGGGAGGATGCGTGGGCGGCCATCTTGCTCCCAACAGGTCTGTTTTGGATCATATCAAGCTGGATACACACACTCGGGCGTGAGTGAGAAACCCGCTGGGTCTTAAGTGTTGAGGGATGATGCCACTTTGATTGGCATTTAGATGGCTTGACGTCCGTTTTAGCTGGGTGGTTCTCCTCCATCGCTTTTACCTGTGTCGTGACGTGGGTGTTCGCACTTTTCTGTTGCCTGGACATGTTGTCATGCCATTTTAATAGGTTGGCACGCATGAGCGTCTTATTCTCTATCATCAGAATCGTCCACGGAGGCCCTCGCTTCCTTAAATTCACTTATGCCTGTGTAACATTCTTTGCGGCGTGCTGGGTGATACTTATCATCGAGAAGGCCGTACAATGCAATTCAGGCTCAAGGCGGCACAAACAACTAGCTGGAAAGCCGGTCTGTCTGGCGAAGGCACCAATCTTGATCTTTGAGTTAACAAGTAAGCTCGCATTCTGAACTTGAGTCAATCCCTTAATACTGATTTTAGCGAACTGGGAAATTCAGCAGGTTGTGTCGCAGTTTTGATCCTTGTTGTACTTCCTCTCCGTATGCTCTGGAGGGTCAAATTACCTAGACGTCAAAGGAGAATGATTCTCTCCATTTTTGCTTCCAGTGTCGTCCTGGCCTTTGGAGCCCTCTTCCATACAGTGGGCGGGATTCTAAATGTCGCCATCGTGACAACTTCTGGTATGCACGTTGAAGTGAGTGTGCGCAATTTCAATGCGATCTCGACGTCGTTTTGAACTTGTCGACAGGTCGCGCTATCGATCATTGTCTGTAACTTGCTTGTCGTAGTGACATACATCTATCATGTCTTGCTCCGTGATCACAACGACGAGTCCGGCAAGACGACAGCGGCCGCAGAGGATAGTCCGACATGTAACGACGACGATTTCACAACGCGGCACAGGCCACCAGGACCAGCCTCGACAGCCTTGCCTTTGACAACCGTTGACCTCGATGTAGTATCTCTCAGTAATCAAGAATCAAACGTCCAGTTCAAAGAAAGCATGTAAATTATACTATGATTTGACCTGTAAATAGGAATACAATCTTACTTGTACTATGTTGTTTTATATAATTTATATTCATCTTCTCTGCATTTGGCATGTGCTTCGGAGTTACTCCGATTGGATTGCCTTTTTTGGATATGTTGACTGCTCTGCTGCGCTCAGCTTCAAAGTGGTTCTCTCGGAGTCGCTGCCATCTGGCCAAGTAAACATTTCCAAGATATCATTTTTTCAGTGGTTGGTATCTTTTCAGGCATACGTGCGTTGTCAAAGGCTCACGATGTCACGCAATCGTCGACGTTGGGAGGAGCCTGCGTCATCCAACTGGGAGCCGGGGTACAGTGGCCGCGCTTTTTATGATGACAACAGCTGGAGACATTACGCACCATCCACTGCACCTTTACCGAGGAGGAGCTTCGACTATTGGCGAGAAGAAGCCTTAGTGGCGCCGACTTCCTATTACCCTCCGCGGTCATACGGCCGGGAGAGTTCAAGTTATGATGAGCAGTGGCGCGATGACAGTCGTCCACGGCAATCTTCATATCCTAGACGACGGCGTGATTTTGAACCTGGTCGCGATTGGGAAGACTCAGAATCACGGAGGGACAGGAATTTACCTTACCGAAACTCTTCGCACCATCGCTACTCAACATATGCTCCAGCACCATACAACCCTCGCTCTACATTTCGTGCAAGAAGCCCTATAGAATCTATGCCACCAATTTCGAAACTTGCTCCACTATCCCCACCACGGAAGGCGTCGCTTCCACCGGAGGCGCCCAAACCAAGCCCGGGTTACCTCGCTCTTTCGGATGAACCATCGGAAAATTTGCACGACCCCGGGAAAATACGCAAGCTCCTTGTCCTTGATCTCAATGGCACCCTTCTCATCCGTTCTGCTCGGTCTCGGGCTTCATCAGGACCGCAGTTACGCCCTGTACAACCCCGTCCATACATGCAGTCTTTCCGACAGTACCTCTTTTGCGCAGACACGAAGGCGTGGCTGGACACAATGGTGTGGTCGTCTGCACAGCCACATAGTGTGGATGACATGGTAGACAAGGTGTTCGGGGCAACAAAGGGTGAACTAAAAGCGGTATGGAATCGCAAGAGTCTGGGGTTGTCGGAAGCGGAATACCGTGAGTATTGTTTCCCCCTCTCCATGCCTTATACAGTCTTTGTTCGAACATCACCCCTCTGGTCGATGGAATTGGCTTTCATTCACGTGCCCTGACCGGCGTTTGTACTCTAGATCGGAAGACAGTCACTACGAAAGACCTCACGAAAGCTTGGGACTTGCTTGCATCAGTCGCTGGCCCTGGGAAGATCGAAGGGCATTCTGCGGTCCCATCACAATCTCAAACTATTCATTCAGCTTTTACAACGCTGTTACTTGATGACTCTCCTCACAAAGCGGTACTCCAACCCTATAATCACGTATGCATACCCGCGTACGACAGTACGAGAAGACAGCATGATCTGCGATCTTTTCTGGCCACAAAGAGGCCCAAAGGGGGCAAGGAAAGAAAGAAAGAAAAGTGGGACAATCAGGTCGGGACAGCTCCTCATTCTCCCGACAAAATGGTTCCGGAGCTATCCTCGAGAGGTGCTCTGTCAGAATTGGCAGAGAAAGAACCATACGATGTTACTTTATTGGCAGTCATCGGTATCCTCGAGGCTGTAAAGTTGCAGAGTAATGTTGCGGGGTGGACCCGAAAAGGTGGGTTGTGGGCTACGCAGGAGAGGCAGGAAGAAATTGCTACGTTGGATACCAAACATCACAACGTCGTCAATGCCGAGGATCGCAAGACGGTCTCGAATACAGTCGTACGAACTGGTAACGCTGCAGGCAGTACATCTGACCCCGCTATGACGTCAGACCAAGCTCAGCTACAAACGAGGATGTGGTTCGATGACTCGTCTGTAGCAGCTTATTGGGTTGCGCAGGGCCGAAAAGCTTTGATGGAGCTGGGAATCCAGGTCGCACATGGAGTGACGGGGTAGTTGGTATTGAGATCATTATTAATGACTATCGATCAAAGATCGTCTTTATGTACCCGGTTTTGTAGGGAATCACGAATGCAAATCCGACAGTCTTGTTCCACTTAGATCCCATCAGATGATCCAGGTTGCCGCGAAAAGTGTCTACAACGTATGTACTACTGGCAGGCAACTTGAACAACTAGTACATATGTATTGCCTCCGACGTTATCGAGTCTAAATTCCAACATCAGACGGGGCCGCAATCCATTCGAACCCGAGTGAACCTGACAAAAAATACTATGGATGCCGTGTCAAGATTCCGGCGACATCGGCTGTATCGCAGCTGATGGGAATCATCGTTCAAGACCCTCACCTCGTCCCTCTGAACCTCAGTGAGGATACGTATATTACTACGTCGAGACCACCAGCAATCTGATTCCATCCACCCTCTAGTCGTGCTCTGCTAGGGGAAATGAGAGTCTTCACTGACAGTGGTACCCTGGCCGTGGTTTTCATCACCTTGGGAGCTGCAGCGCGGGCCGTCGCGGCGACCCAAACTGCTCGAGGTGTGGACGGCCTCTACTCCCTGATCCAGAGACGCATCCCAAGTCATAGCGAGTCCTTCAACCTCAGCTTGACACCAAACGACAGCGTCCTTGATACGTTTACCTTGTCCGATGTAGACTCGCGTGACGAAGGAAATGCCCAGATCAACATCCAGTGCACGTCCCTCAGCGCATGCGCTCGCGGTTTATACACGTAGGTATTTTTCACCCTTCCATTTTCGACTGGGGCTGAACCTTGGACTGTAAACAGTTACCTCACTGAATACGGTGGTGTCGACATCTGGTGGACTGGTTCTAGGC
>JBBPNM010000029.1:0-21858 GCA_038090895.1 Boletus bicoloroides
GCAGGTGCAATCGGAAGTCAGGGGTGAGAGGGCTAGGATGGTGGGGTGGGTGTTCACTTTGTTTGCTTGGCAAATGGCACATCCAGCAACATATTTCCGGACATAGGTGGTCATTCTGGGCCACCAAAAGTCCTGTTGGAGTAAGTTGAGGGTGCGAAATATTCCGCCATGTCCACAGGCCTCGCTGGCATGGATGGATGCTGCCAGGTCTTGTTGGGCAGCTTCAGGGATGTATAGTCGGTTCTTAAAGTAGAGTTGGCTGTGGTCATAGTGCCAGTCGTGTTTAGACGCTCTGGCAAGGAGTGATTTCCCATCATCCAGGGCATGGAGTGCAGCAGAGACAAGTGGGTCAGATGGGAAGGAGAGGGTGATTTTGTCGGCAAGGGTGACATCGATGGCTTTGATAAACAAGGTTGGGGGTAATAAGACGACATCCTGATTGTTGTTGGAAGTGTCCACCTCGTCTTTGTGAGATAGGGCATCAGCAGGTCCCATTTGTGATCCAGGTGTAGCTAGGAAGACAAGATCAAAGTCCTGTAGAAAGAGCATCCATTGGACTTGTCATCAGGATAGTTTGTGTGGCTGCTTAAAATAGGACAGGTTCTTGTGGTCAGTGACCACAGTGATGGGGTGGCCTGTTCCTTGGAGATAGTGTTTCCACTCAGTGAGAGCATGGATCACAGCAAGGAGCTCTCGGTCAAATATGTCATAGTTTCATTCTGCAGCAAAAAGGGTTTTAAAGAGGAAGGCGCAGGGGTGTAAGTCTCCATTGAAGTCTGTCTGCATAAGAACCGCCCCAGTGGCTGTTAGTGAGGCATTGGTCATGACCATAAAGGGTTTAGTGGTGTCAGGGAGAGCCAAGACAGGTCCTTGGGTGAAGGTTGCTTTTAATGTTTTGAATGTGGCATCACATTCTGTTGTCTAGTCCCATTTTGCTCCCTTTTTGGTCAGGTCATGGAGAGGTTGGGCAATTGTAGAGAAGTCAGGGATGAACTTTCGGTAGAAGTTACAGAACCCAATGAATGATCATACTCCCTTCACAGAACTAGGGGGTTTCCATTCCTGGATGGCAGCAAGTTTGACTGGGTCCATCCCCACATGTCCTTCCTTGACAATCATGCCTAAGTATTCCACTTCTGCTTTGTCAAAGAAGCATTTTTCCAGCTTTAGGAATAGCTTGTGTTTTCATAAGCATTCCAATACTTTCCTCATCCGTTCTATGTGGAGTTCTTGGTTATTAGAGTGGATGAGAATGTCATCCATATAAACAATGAGCCATCCTTCTGCTATAAGATCACCAAAGATGTGGTTCATCAGTGCTTGGAAGGTGGCAGGGGAGTTGCATAGGCCAAAGAACATTATGGTTGGTTCAAATAGCCCAAGGGAGGTGATGAATGCTGCTTTCCACCTATCTTCTGGTTTAATGAGGACATTGTTGTATCCCCATTGGATGTCCATTTTGGTGAATATTGATGACCCTTTGAGCTTATCAATCAGGTCAGAGATAAGTGGTAGTGGGTAGGCGTTCTTGATGGTATGGGAGTTCAGATACCGGTAGTCCTGGTATGGCCTTACAGATCCATCCTTTTTAGGTACAAAGAAGAATAGCGATGCCTGTGGGGATTTAGATGGAATGATCTTCCCAGATTTGAGGTGTTTGTCAACAAATGTTCTGCAAGCTTCTTGTTCTTTGGGATTGAGTGGGTAGACTTTGGCCATTTTTGGGGAAATTCTTCATTGAGTTCAATGGTATGATCGAAGGTCCCTGATGGGGGAAGTTCATTGATGGTCTTCTTCTCGAAAACATCCATAAAATCAGCATATGGTTGAGGTAGCTCTGTTTTAGGTTTTTCCACTTGTTGGGCCAATTCTATTGCCAACGTTGTTTTCCTGATTGGGTAGGTTTCCTTGGCATACCTATTCATTCTCTTCTTCCAGAGGTGGGTGATTTTGTGGTCAGGGTCCATTCCCAGATAACAGATTAGGTATTGTTGGGTGATGGCAGCCGGAGAGTCATGTCGAGATGTCCTGGGGATGGAAGAGATGGTTACTTCCCCTGTAGTCCAATCAATGAGGGGGTTGGTTTCTTGGAGCCAGGGTTTCCCAGGATTAGGTTTTCCTGATTATAGTTGACAACTAGGAACTCTCTCTTTTCCTCTGTTTCGGCAATCCAGAGGTGGAGGGTTACTTTGTGGCGAATTATCCCTCCTTGGTTAGTGCTTCCATCCACATTTTGTGCTTTTAAAGGTTGGGAGAGTCTTTGTAGCTGATATCCTTTTTTTTTTGCTAAGTCTTGGTCGATGAAATCTCCAGTTGCCCCACTATTGACCAGGGCAAAGGTGTCAACAATTTGTGCTCCTTCATTCGCGAAGATGGAGATAGGAATGTGAATGGATTTTTCATCAGGATCTGATATGAATACAGGAGCAATTGTTTCCAGAGGCAAAGATGTTGATACTTTCCTCCGATCTAAAAATCCTCAACTTCCTCAACTTTAGTGGTGGCTACCATTTCCACCTTTTCTTCATCTTCTTCAGCAAAGCAGGTAGTGAGTACCTGCAAAATTTCTTCCTTGGTGGTCCCCTTCCTTTCAAGGGATCCTACAAACTGTGCTAACTCCAACTTGGGTTTCGGAGTTGGGGTTATGGCTGGGGTGGTGGTGGTCACTCTTACCCAGGCTGGATTACTGGGTGGACATGGTGGTCCCTGGTTACGGGGTTGGTCCCATGGGTGGTTCTTTGTGTGGCACCCGACTTTGTGGCAGATGAAGCATTTGTTGTGCTTCATATGTTCTGCTCTTTCTATGGGGGAGAGTTGGATGGTGTCAATGTCCATGGCATTAGGGTCTCGTGTTGTCCTGGGAAGAAAGGACCTAATGCTGCCTTCTCCTTGGAGGGCAGTGATTCATTTTTGCTAAGCATGGAATTTGCTTGCTTATCTAATCCATTCATTCAGTGTGATGGGGATGTCTTTGACTGATAGGACCATTTGTCCTAGACTGGGGTCTAGCCCAGTGGTGAAGGCCTCAATGAGGGTTTCCTTGTCCTTGATTCCTGTCTGTGCTGTGGCCAATTGAAAGTCTGCAACATATTTCTGGAATCCTTCTTCATGATCCCTTAGGTTTTGAGCCAGGCAATTCATGGTCCTTCTTGCTTTGTTTTGGTTATCAAAGGGATAAAAGGTTGTTTTAAAGCTGGCTACCATTTTGTTCCAGGTTTTCTCACTGTCTGGGATGGTGATGTTGTTAAGTTTATAAAACCATCCTTCCAAGAATGGTTTTCCTCTTCCTTTGCTCATCTTGTTTAGGGCCGTCAGCAGCTTGACCTTATTATTGTAGACAGAGGAGTTCATTTCAAAGTAGGCTTGAAGGGATAACATCCATCTGTTTGAGTCCTCTGAATTTCCAGAGAAGTCTTCAGATAGCCCTGCCTTTAATTCCAAGGGGTGAGTCGTCATTTCTGCTGCATTGTTGTCTAGAGGTTCTTCGTCCAGTATCTCTATGTCTGGATCTTCCTCCGTGTCTGGTTCCTCTCTTGCTGCTGCTTCTTTGGCATCAAGCTTGGCAGCATGTCTTTCTACTTCTTCTCGTGTCCGTGGTCATACAGGAGAGAAGGTAGGTTGTTCGGATTGGACAGGGGTTGGTGTTTCCCCACTGTCAAAGAATCCGCCAGTAGTTTCTTTGTTGGTTTTGTCTGTGGTGGAGTCGGATGGAGGGCGAAGGGTACAGCAGGGGGCAGAGATATGAAAGTGACTAGAGGACAATATGGTGGGCGATTCTCTTCTGCTAGATAGCAGGAGATATGTGACAAGCTAGTTCTTTTGTTACGCTTAGGGCATAAGTCCTAGTCTTGAAGTGCACACTCTGGAGTAGTGCAAGGACTCTGAGAGATGAGGGCTGGTCTCACTTCCTAAGTTTACACTCAGGCAAGTGGATGGACTAGAAAATATGCTGGATTATATAGAACTAGCTGGGAAATAAGAGTACAAAAGAGAGCCTTTATATACTGTAGGGACCTGTGTACAAACCATGCTATGCAAGCAGTACTAAGGGCTAAGGTGTCCATAAGTGGATAAGTGGGGACACGAGGCACAGCTCCAAGAGAGAGCTGTCTAGAAGTGGAATAGTGTCCGAGATAAGGCAAGTCAGAGATATGGGGAGTCAAAGTGAGTCATATGGGCGACCGTGTGGTGTTATACCCATATGTAGATGTAGAAATAGTAAGTCCACAAGGGGAAGAAAGAAAAGAAAGAAAAACTGTAACAGAAAAGGTCTGCCCATTTCTCAGGGTGTCCATCGCAAAAGATACAGAGGTAGGTTTCTAGCTCCTGATTTACTCTTGCTGTCTCTCCATCGGTTTGTGGGTGGTAGGCAGAAGAGAGTTTGAGATCATATTTTAGAAGGTGAGCAAGTTCTCTTGCAAAGGCTGAGGCAAATTGAGGGTCTTGATTAGAGATCCATTTGTCATGTAAGCCATAATGATGGAAGACATGGAGGAAAAAGAGTTTGGCTACACCTGCCATGTTGATATTTTTGTTGCAAGGGCAGAGAATTACCCCCTTTGTAAGCCCATGGTCTACTATGACCATGACAGAATCAAAAGATCTACTGGGGGGTAGGTTGGTAATAAGATCCACAGAGACCTGTTGGAAAGGTCAGGTACAGTCAGATTTCAAGGGAGAGAGAGCAGGGATGATGGGGTGGGTATTGATTTTGTTTGCTTGGCAAACAGTGCATCCAGCAACATATTGTTACAATTTTCATCTTTTATCCTTGAATACTCCTTATTTCTTTCTTTTCCTATTGCTATAATTGGAGAGGCCATTCCTTGTCTAACAATAGCTTTCTCCTTCTCACTGGTCACAATTCTATTTCCCTATCTTGTTTTTAGTTCTCTTATCTACAGACTTATCTTCTCCTCCACCGATTCTCTCACACCGGTCAATATTCCCCATCTCCACAAAGTTCTATTAGTTTCTTTCTATTTCTTTTCTTAACCATTGTTCCTTGGTCCATGCATGCTGGTCTGTAGTATATAAAGTATTCCTTTATCACTTGTATTTCCCATTCTTGATCTATGCAATACAAGTGTATATTTGGTCTCATCATTTGGAAGCCAGTCACTTCATTCCTTAAGCCAAACCCTTGAAGGCCTGTCACCTTATCCTAGTCTCAATCTCTTGAACAATTGCATCATAGACATTGGTCTCTTAGTGAGTATTGCCTACAATTGTCTGTCTAGTAAAGAGACCTCCTTGTATGCTTCATGTAACACATATTTCTGAATGTAGGTGGTCATCCCTGGCCACCAAAAGTCCCATTTGAGTAAGTTGAGGGTATGAAATATACTGCCATGTCCATAGGTCTTGCTGGCATGGATGGATGACACTAGGTCTTGTTGGGCAGGTTCAAGGATGTATAGTTGATTTTTGAAGTAGAGTTTCCTGTTGTTGTAGTGCCAGTCATGTTTGGATGCTTTGGCAAGGAGCAATTTCCCATCATCTAGTGCATAGAGTGCAGCAGAAACAAGTGGGTTGGATAGGGAGGAGAGAGCAATTTTGTCAGTGAGGGCAACATCAATGGCCTTGATAAACAGAGTAGGGGGTAACAAGATGACATCCTGGTTGTCATTGGAGGTATCTACCTCATCTTTGCAAGATAGGGCATCAGCAGGTCCCAATTGTGATCCTGGTGTGGCTAGGAAGACAAGATCAAAGTCCTGTAGGAATAACATCCATTGGGCTTGCTATCAGGACAGTTTGTAAGGCTGCTTAAAATAAGACAGGTTTTTGTGGTTGGTGACCATAGTTACAGGGTGGCCTGTCCCTTGGAGATAGTGTTTCCACTCAGTGAGAGCATGGATCATAGCAAGGAGCTTATGGTCAAAAATGTCATAGTTGTGCTCTGCAGCAGAAAGGGTTTTGGAGAGAAAGGCACAAGGGTGCAAGTCTCCATTAAAGTCTACCTGCATAAGGACTGCCCTAGTGGCTGTGAGGGAGGCATCGGTCATGACCATGAAGGGTTTAGTGGTGTCTGGGAGAGTCAAGACAGATCCTTGGGTGAAGGTTGCTTTCAAAGTTTTAAATGTAGTATTGCATTTTGTTGTCCAGTCCCATTTTGCTCCCTTTTTGGTTAGGTCATGGAGGAGTCAGGCAATTGTAGAGAAGTCAGGGATGAACTTCCAATAGAAATTGCAGAATCCAATGAACAATCATACTCCTTTCACAGAACTGGGAGGTTTTCATTTTTGAATGGCAGCGAGTTTGACCAGGTCCATTCCAACATGCCCTTCCTTGACAATCATGCCTAAGTATTCTACTTCAGCTTTGTTGAAGAAGCATTTTTCCAGTTTCAGAAACAGCTTGTGTTTTCATAGGCATTCCATTACTTTCCTTGTCTCTTCTGTGTGGAGTTCTTGGTTATTGGAGTGGATAAGGATGTCATCCATGTAGACAATGAGCCATCCCTCTGCTATGAAATCATCAAAGATGTGGTTCATCAATATCTGGAAGGTGGCAGGGGAGTTGCATAGGCCAAAGAACATTACTGTTGGTTCAAATAGTCCCAGGGGGGTGACAAATGCAGCTTTTCACCTGTCTTCAGGCTTAATGAGGACATTATTATATTCCCATCAGATATCCATTTTGGTGAAGATTGATGACCCCTTGAGTTTGTCAATCAGGTCAGAGATGAGTGGAAGTGGATAGGCATTTTTGACAGTATGAGAGTTCAGATACCAGTAGTCCTGACATGGCCTTACAGATCCATCCTTTTTTGATACAAAGAAGAATGGCAATGCTTGTGGAGACTTGGATGGAATGATCTTCCCGGACTTGAGATGTTTGTCAACAAATGCTCTGCAAGCTTCTTGTTCCTTGGGGTTGAGTGGGTAGACTTTGGCCACTTTTGGGGAGAATCCTTCATTGAGTTCAATGGCATGGTCAAAGGTTCTTGATGGGGGAGTTCATAAATGGTCTTTTTTTCAAAAATGTCCCTAAAGTCAACATATGGTTGGAGTAGTTCAGCTTTAGGCTTCTCCATTTGTTGAGTTAGTTCTGTTGCTAATGTGGTTTTCCTAATTGGATAGACTTCCTCGGCATACCTATCCATTTTCTTCTTCTAAAGGTGGGCAATTTTGTGGTCAAGGTCCATTCCCAGGTAACAGATTAGGTATCATTGGGTGATAGCAGCTGGGAAATCATGTTGAGGTATTCTGGGGATGAAAGCAATAGTTACTTCCCCTGTGGTCCAATCAATGAGGGGGTTAACTTCTTGAAGCCAGGATAGTCCCAGGATTAGATTTTCCTGACCACAGTTGACAACTAAAAACTCTCTTTTTTCCTCGGTTTCAGCAATTTGGAGGTGGAGAGTTACTTTGTGGTGGATTACTCCTCCTTGATTAGCACTTCCATCCACATTTTGTGCTTTAAGTGGTTAGAAGAGTCTCTGCAGTTGATATCCTCTTTCTTGGCCAAGTCTCGGTTGATAAAGTCATCAGTTGCCCTGCTGTCAACCAGGATGAAGGTGTCAACAATTTGTGCTCCTTCATTTGCAAAGATGGAGATGGGAATGTGAATAGATTTTTCATCTGGGTCTGATACAAATACAGGAGCAATAGTTTCTGGAGGCAAAGACATTGATACTTTCTTTTGGTCTAAAAATCCTCAACTTCCTCAACCTTGGCAGTGGCTACTGTTTCTACCTTTCCTTTGTCTTCTTCAGCAAAGCAGGTAGTGAGTACCCATAAGATCTCCTCTTTGGTGGTCCCTTTCCTTTCAAGGAATCCTATAAACTGCACTAACTCTGATTTGGGTTTTGGAGTTGGGGTGGTGGCTGGGGTGGTGGTGGTTGCCCTTACTTGGGCTGGATTTCTGGGTGGGCATGGTGGCCCCTGATTATGAGGTCGGTTCCAAGGGTGATTCTTGGTGTGGCACCCAACTTTGTGGCAAATAAAGCATTTATTGTGCTTCATGTGTTCAGCTCTTTCTATGGGGGAGAGACAAATGGCATCAATGTCCATGGCATTAAGGTCTCATGTTGTCCTGGAAAGGAAAAACCTGATGCTTTCCCCTCCTCAGAGAGCAGTGATTCATTTTTGCTGAGCATGGAACTTGCTTGCCTATCTAATCCACTTATTCAGCATGGTGGGGATGTCCTTGACTGACAGGACCATCTGTCCCAGGCTAGGGTCTAGCCCAGTGGCAAAGACCTTGATGAGGGTTTCTTTGTCCTTGATTTCTGTCTGTACTGTGGCCAATTGAAAGTCTGCAATGTATTTCTGGAATCCTTCCTTGTGATCCCTTAGGTTTTGAACAAGGTGATTCATGGTTCTCCTTGTCTTGTTTTGGATGTCAAAGGGGTAAAAGGTCATTTTAAAGCTGGCTACCATTTTGTTCCAGGTTTTCTTGCTGTCTGGGATGGTAGCATCATTAAGTTTGTAGAACCATCCTTCTGAGAATGGCTTCCCCCTTTCTTTACTCATCTTGTTTAGGGCCATCAACAATTTGGCCTTATCATTGTAGACAGAGGAGTTCATTTCGAAGTAGGCTTGGAGGGACAACATCCACCTATTCAAGTCTTTGGAATTTCCTGAGAAGTTCTCTAGTAGCCCTGCCTTTAATTTTGAGGGGCAGGACATCATTTCTGTCATGTTGGTATCTAGAGGTTCTTTGTTGGATATTTCCATGTCAAGATCTTCCTCTGCTTCCTCTGTGTCTTGTTCTTCTTTTGCTGCAGCTTCCTCAGCATCAAGCTTGGCAACATGTCTTTCTACCTCTTCTCACATGCATTGTTGTGCAGGGGAGAAGGTGGGTTGTTCAGATTGGACAGGGGTGGGTGTATCCTCACTGTCAAAGAATCCACTGGTAGTTTCTTTGTTGGTTTCGTCCAGGGTAGAGTTGGATGGAGGGCAAAGGGTATAGTGGGGGGCAGAGATACAAAAGTGACTAGAGGACAATATGGTGGGCGATTTTCTTCTGCTAGATAGCAGGAGATAAGTGACAAGCTAGTTCTTTTGTTACACTTGTGGCGTAAGTCCCAGTCTTGAAGTGTACACTCTGGAGTAGTACAATGACTCTGGGAGATAAGGGCTGGTCTCACTTCCTAAGTTCACACTCAGGCAAGTGGATGGACTAGAAAATATGCTGGATTGCATAGAACTAGCTAGGGAATAGAAGTACAGGAGAAGGCCTTTATATACTGTAGAGATCTGTGCACAGGTCATGCTGTGCAAGCAGTACTAAGGCTAAGGCATCCATAAATGGGTGAGTGGGGACACAAGGCACAGCTCCAAGAGAGAGCTGCCTAGAAGTGGAATAGCATCCGAGTCATAATGAGTCAGAGATAAGATGAGTCAAAATGAGTCACATGGGTGACCATGTGATGTTATATCCATACATAGAAGGAGAAATGGTAAGTCCATAAGGAGAAGAAAGGAAAGAAAGAAAAACTATAACAGTAAGTCCATGAAAAGATAAAGGAAAACATGAAAAAGACAAGATAAATATATTGTATTGTAACACATGTGATCTATATAGACAAGTGAAAATTTGCAAGTCTAAGCAATTAGAATGATTAGGGCCAGCAAGCATGACCTTGTCACCAAAATTCCATTGTTTACTAAGTTACTTGCTTATCATTGAGCAAGCCTCACACAATCATAAACTCATTCTATACTATGTCAGATCATTAGTAAACTAACACTATTCTTTATTTGGCTTATTTGTGCTTGCCATGTCTAATATGGCTTATAACATAAATAAGTTGATTAACTTGAAGCTGAAGATGTGACAGGCAGAATAAGAAATACACTATATTATGTTTTTTATTGGATAGACAACTTTTCTGGACTTCAAAAGTGTGATTTGGATATATTATACAATGGCTCAAAAAAGTGTCCCAATATTGTGTCATTTTGAAGAGATTAGAGAATTTTGGGATATCAAGAAGGAATCAGGCAGGATGCCTGTAGGATGGATGAAAGGGTGTGCTCTTGGTATTCCAAAACTACTTTGATCATGTGACTTGGTTGCCATGGAGGCAAGATATAGGCATTTTAAAATGACATGTCATTAGGACAGTTATTTGACCCTACATGTATCAATCATTATTTCATATATAATATAGGAATTTGACAGCTGTTGATGGTTGCTCTGTTATCAAGGTGTGTAATTATATAGGTGACATAATCCCAAGTGATATAAATACCCTGTATCCCACTCCAATTAATTCACTACCCCATAAAGTCCCTTTTTACTCTATTAGAGCCAATATTCTTGTTATCTCTGAATATGGCCTGTCTACTTGTCAGATTGTATTCAAGACTGGTCTAGAGAAGTCCACTATGGCCAAAGCCATCAAGGAGATTGTTACAATTTTGACATTATCTTGTCATATGCTTTCATTTTTAATCTTTTCTTATGGGCTTATCCCTTCCTTTTCATATGAATATCCCTATTGGGCATGTGAAGGTGACTGACCATGTGTTCATCCCTTTATATCCTTACATGATCTTGGGATATTCCCTGGATCTTCCCCTATCAGTAATTCCCCACAATCTCATTAATCTCCATCAATAGCTATGTTCTTCCTTTTCATCCCTCTATTTCCACCCCCTATTTGTATGATCAGGGCTATATGCACTTCCATTGTGATGGCCATACACCACTCTCACCTCCTTAATTCCCACATACCTATGTTTAGATTTCTTCTTCTACTTTACCCTTATATAATCATACTATTGTAGATCAGTAGTATACATACATCCTAGTTTACTACTTAGAGACTGCAATAGCCAGCAAGGAACTCATTCAAGTTCTCTTGTTTATTCCCTTAAGAAGGAGTGACAAGCAAGATAGAGTCAACCACTCTTTTATTCCTACTTCCTTTACCATGCAACAGCTTGGCATTGAGCATGGAGGGCTGCACCCTTCGTGTTGTTTGTTGGGTTGTTACAGAAATCCTTTCAGAAAGGGAGAATATCAAGTTAGGACATCCTTGCAAGCTTTTTTCTATTGACAAGAGAAAAATTGTTTTGACTATTATCACTGGGAAGGCTGAGAATACTGTTCAAGCCACCTA
This sequence comes from Boletus bicoloroides, assembly GCA_038090895.1. Classification (NCBI taxonomy): domain Eukaryota; kingdom Fungi; phylum Basidiomycota; class Agaricomycetes; order Boletales; family Boletaceae; genus Boletus; species Boletus bicoloroides. The sequence goes on from JBBPNM010000029.1 coordinate 11,078, forward strand.
TCTCATCAACTCTGCCCTTCCTTTTTCTCTCTTTGCCCAAACTATTCACAATGTCCTCAAGGCTACATCTTTGAAGGTTATAATAAAGAAAAAGATGTCTTTTTCCCCTGCCAAGCACAAAAACTGGAATTTGGAGAGCTGGATCAGAGTTATTTGGTCTGATCAGATGAAAATGAACATGATTGGGTCAGATGGAATGATTTATGTATGGAAAAAGAGAGATAAGCCTCTATAGGACAAGACAATCTAAGGGGTAGTGGAGTTTGGAGAAGGTTTCTTGATGGTTTGAAGATGCATGGACTGAATGAAGTGGGGATCCCTGTAGAGGTGGAGGGGAGGATGAATGCTGAACAGTATGTGTCCATTCTAGAGGACAATCTGCTTTCTAGCATGGAAGATTATGGAATTTCTAAAGAGGACATTATCATTCATTAGGATAATGACTCCAAATACTTATGCAAAAGGGCCTGAAACTGGTTCAAATCTTAGGATTAGGGTCCTTGACTGGCCAGAATAGTCACCAAATCTCAACCCTATTGAGCACCTCTGGCAGCATTTCAAGAAAAAGCTCAATAGCTATAAAAGACTAGCAAAAGATGCTTAGGAGCTTTGGGAGAGAATTGAGGTGGAGTAGGTGAAGATAACAGTTGAGGAGTGTCAGAATCTAATTGATAGCATGCCTGAAAGACTTGAGGCAGTGATACAAGCAGAAGAAGGGCATACAAAGTACTAAAATCCATATTATAATATAGTGTCAAATAAGTGTCCCAATGACATGTCATTTTAAAATGCCTATATCTTGCCTCCATGGCAACCAAGTCACATGCCCAAAGTAGTTTTGGAATGCCAAGAGCAAGCACTTTCATCCATCCTGCAAGTACCTTGCCTGATTCCTTTTTGATACCCCACAATTCTCTAATCTTTTCAAAATGGCACAATATTGGGACACTTTTTTGAGCCACTGTAAGTCAAATAAGTCAAATAAGCCAAACAAAGAACAGTGTAAGTTTACTGATGATGCTTCCACCTCATTATCTAACATATACCATTCTCCTCATTCAGTTACTCTCACATGTCATTATATTTTTGGTGGCAATGCCATCAACACTTGCTACCAACCTGAGTCCTTTTCACTTTGTATTGTGTGCTTACTTTTTTTACCATACCTGTGTCTGGGTTCAAATGTGCTTGCTTGAAATACTGGCCTTATTTTGTCCTTAGTTTGCTTGAGTATCTTTTTTGGGAAGCAGCAATGTAAGCTAAGGCCTAAAAAGGTTTAAAAGCACACATAAGGTTAGATAAGTGGTGTGTCATTTTCCTGATGTAGAACATCCTCAAAAGAGGCAGCGCATCTAGGAGAATTCATTCAATGACGGATGTCGACTCCGAGTTCCAATGGACACAATACTACTAAGCACTTGCCGATGGACATCAGAGAGCAGTGCTCTACCGTGATGGTCTGTCTCAAGTTTCATGTACCACGTACTGATAGCTCCGGTTATATGACTTCCCCCCCCTCAAAGTCCATATCCGAGTATAGTCGCTTTGGAATTATCGACTCTCGATGGTCAACCAGGTATTAGGTTGATACCGCCCGTTATCAATGGAGGAGATAAGCCTTGCCTATATTGCGAGATCAACACTTCAAAACGACAAATGTGTAGTGTGACCTAGATCCTCTCTCATCCGTCCTCCTTCAACCATCGTCCTCACGAGCGGCGAGGGACACAGCCAACGGCAGTTGAGAACCGCGTTCCAATTCACCCTCGATTACCGGAATCACCATGCCAGGCGGCCCGCGGCGAACCCTTTCAGATCGTTCCGTCATCGTCAATTCAAACTTGCCAATAATCTCCACAATGAATGTTTGGATTTCGATGACGCTGTCATTCATAATCTGTTTAGTATCCTTTTTTCTGGTAATAAATGATGCATACGCAAACCGCCACCCCAAGCATGCGTGGATGCCGCCTATGAATGTCATCCTGTCATTTTTCAAAAAAAAAGAGGGCATCTTAGAGTCAGTCCAGGCATATCGTGCAAGCATGCCTTACAGGTTCGAATAGACCCCAATAGAGACGGATTTCTTTTCACTTGCCACACCGTCCAGCCAGCGATCAGGGTTGAACTCGTGTGCATCCTCGCCCCATAGTTCTTTATTACTGTAGGATTACGGCACTGATAAGCTATGGTATATATATATCACGAGCACAGCTCACCGGTTGTAGGCAGCGATTGACACCACTATTCCAGTCCCTTTTGGGACGACGATTTCACTGATCACCTCACCAGATTCCGTCGTAATCGGTCGAGCAAGTGGAAGGATATCGTCTTCACCAGCAATACGTTGGACCTGGGGTACCACTGGATGATACCGTAATCCTTCCTAGTCATGAAGCCACTAAATGAACGTAACAAGGCGTACTAGGGGCATTACGCACCTTGATCACTGCCGTCGTGTAAGGCATCTCATCGAAATCGGCAATTGTGAACTGTGTATCGCCGCGTGCTCGGATAGCAGCCTCCATCTCTCGGATCTCAGCGCGGAGCCTGGATTGTACTTTGGGATGCCGCGCAAGTTCCAAAAGAATCCAGCTCAGGGTATTTGAGGTGGTTTCATGTCCCGCAAGCAGAATCGTACTGATGATCGTTAGGCGAACGACCAAAACTGAGGATGAAACAATGGTATGCACCGCATCTGAGATAACAATTCCTCTTCTGTCAACTTGTTCTTTGCCTCTGTATCCATGTTGGCCTTGACTGCGAGATGGTGAGTAACGTCGATGAGCAACGAAAAAAAGCATCCTACCAAGCAAGCTGAAAATGTCCCGAGTCCCCTTGCCTGCTAACAGCGTCTCGGCTTTCTCGCGCACCAATTCCCTTGCTACTTCCGTAGCCACCCTCTTCATCTCGCGTGCGCGTTCAAGCCGGGGGTTTGATCCGTGTTCAGTCATCCACTCGAGTATCCATGTCGGAAGATACTTGGAAGCTGCCACTATGAAAATCTGTTGTGCAGAGGGACGTCCAAATATATCACTCCTGGGGACAACAGTCACATTACACTCCGAGAAGGTCCATAAGAGAACTGACATCATATTGTTATACGACCTCGCGAGTGGGTGTTCATCGTTTTGGATAGTTCCAAATTGGACATCGAATGCAGCTGGTGGGAAGGTAAGGGGTACATTCCTACCAGATGGGAACAGAGACGTACCTTGGCCGATTGCATCTAATGTTCCATGGGAGAGCCAGGTCGGGATATTTAAAACGGCTTTCTGGTCTGTACTGTTCCAAATGATCTCCATCCATTTCGCGCACATCTATCTCCCAAGTCAGGTAAAGGTAGGGTGAGGTTGGCATGCATGACTTACAGATTCAGCACATCCCTTGAAGACGCTCAGGAAGGCTTTGGATTCCGGACCGCCAAATCCTGGAAGAAGGATCTTTCTTTGTCGCTTATGATCTTCCCCTGTTAAAATGGTTCTCAGAGTTCCAGAAAATCAAGCGCTCTGCATTTAAGTACCTTCAGCCCAAACGACCCCCTCGCCATTTAGCATCCGGGAAATTACACGGAGATTGTGCAGCTTCGGGTAACGGTAAGTGTTGAATATCCGTTGAAGCGCTTTTGGATCGGCAACCAGAAGTTGATCCCCCTGAAGTCCATCAAGACATAAAATTAGATTTCAACGTAATACTTGTGACGGATTGAACTTGCTCCAAAGACAGTCTTGAAGCGAATGACGTCCCCATAAAGGCTTTGCCATTCGAAGTCGGTTTGACCAGCCGGGCGTTGGGATAGCTCGAGCAGGTTTCCTGAAGAATGTCAGAAAAATGTAGCGAGTAAACAAAAGAAGGGACCCACCAATGACGAAGGAGGGTGATTTGGGGCCGCGGATCTTGGACAAAGATGGGCGAGTGAGACGCTTGATCAAGACATAGGCGAGAACGACAGCTGTCAGCCCCGCCGCCACAAAGCGAGACATCGTAATGGACAAGGAGCAGATACGCGGAAGGCCAAGCGTTTATGAATCTCCCTGGGTGCCTCAAAACGACACGGTGGGTATGATTCCGCCGTCTACGCCCGACGTCCGACCTTCGGACGCGCGAGTCCTCAAGGTGGCGACGAGACTGCTCAAAGAAGTAAGCCATGGAGTAATTCTAGTTATGTCAATGGCCTGAGACGGGCCGAGAAGAATGTGTCGGGGAAAGAGGCCGAACTACCTGTGTCATGACATCTGACATGTTGTGGTCAGGAGGCTCGGCTTCAAACGTAACTCTTGGTCCAATTACCGCAGGTGGAATCGCATGGGTTCATCTCTTCCATGCCTGGATTGGAAACTCACAAGTTCAAAGATGTCCAACTCTTCACGAACCATAATTGGTGTTCATGGTTTCGTCTTTGAATGCACATGCCGTCAGCAGATACTGAAACAAGGCGGACACTGCGATTATAGGACGCACCGGCCAAGAACCGCACGGTAGAGGCACACTGGCATTACCTTGAGAATGTTCTTGAAAAAATTGTCTGATCCCGCGGTGAATGCTGATGCTTGAGGATCGAGGTGTGTCCTGGGTTAAAGGAACCCGTCTGGATTCTGGAAGAGAATCTGCGAAATGTAAAAACAGTCAGGTTCAAGGACACGCGGGGGTCCTCTTTCGTCTTCATCATCAATTTGGAAACTACTAGTGAACGGCGTAGTCCATATCTAGTACAAGGTCGAGATCGGTGACCAGTGACCAATCGGAGTGAACGGGGACGCGCCGTGAGCCGTGCGTAGCCATCGTGGCGTTGGACGTTGATGGTCAAATACTGGCATATAGTGGTAATTACGGTAATCGTGTCGCTTTTCCACATTCATCGCTGTGAACGCTGCGCGCGACGTTGAACGATTGTCACTGGTACTACTTACCACCAGCAGGGTTTACGGTGTGGATTTCCAATGTGGCAGTGCAGGGCTAAGGGAGCGGGCTGCGGAGGTTGCCGAGGGAGAGCAGAGCAGTCACTGAGGCCTTGAGGAGTCGAACATGTGTAACACAGCCAGATCCAACATCTGAGGTTGCAGCACGCTCCGTTTTGGTCTCTCCAGCAACTCGCACGAGGCTGCTCACTCTTCTCGGCCATTCTCACTTTTATAATCATTAATTCCAAGGCTAGCTATAGCAGTGTCACTGTGTCAGTATCACCTTGATCATCCTTCTGTCGTCCCAATTGATTGTACTCAAGAATTAGGAGACGATGTTTCGTGGAACCTGCGCTTGCTTCAAATACAGATAGACTACTGTGGTACGTTTGACTGGATGAGTAGACATGGCTGACTCGAACTCAGATCCATCGAACGTCAGTGTCTTTTGCCTCGAAATACAACGTCACCAGGTCGGTAGCATTATATCGATGTCACGGATTTGCTAAATCCAGATTTTCCATCCCTCTAACAGACAACCACCTTCACTTCCAACGGGTACCTTCAGAAGCAGAAACCCATACAGCTATAGCGAACACACCCTGCGTATCCCTGGTATAGTACTTACTCGATTGAGAGTTGCCAGTGTGAGTCACCGACCATCGCCTAAAACCCATGAATACAGGTATGTATACACCAATTAGGCAAACGACATAGAACTCGGGCCCCTCTTGCTTTGTCCTCTTGTACAACCTGCCAAAGAAGTTCTTGTAGACATTTCCCTCTTCAACACCCCCACGTACCTCTCCGGTTCCTGTTAAAACATCGATCCGTTCCTCTAGGCTCGCCTCATATACCCGATATATTAACCCAATACCCTCCACCTGCATCTCTTTCTCCAGAACCATCCACCCATAGTTCTACAACACCTTCCGTTGCTTAGGTGGCGTGATGACAAGTGCGACGTTGATGCACCACCAACATTTGTTTTCCGTGATTTCCGACCTTGCCTTGTCCTTCACCGTGGCAATGTAGTTGAAAAGATCGTAGCGCCGGTGAGTATGTGTGGAGAATGCGTCCTGGTTCGAACAACATAAATAACAAAACCATTCAACGGTACAATTTTCTCCATGTGCACGATTACATCATTACCCTTCTTCGTTGTGACTATCTTCAGGACGAGTATGCACCAGACGTACGTCTTTGCGACGTGGCAACACCCGAACGCTCACTATTTCAGTGGCACAGCGTGATTGTCCGATTTCCGTTCCATTCCTCCGTCCTCTTAACTGCCCGCGCCAGAGTCACCAAACGTTATGCCTTTTGAATCTGAGTGGTCGTTCATATAATCGCAACGAGTTGGTCAACTGGTGAGATGCTATTGTCGAGTCTGCTTCGTGCAACTACGGCTCGTTCGCACCCCATGGCCAGCCCTCGACGCACTATATTTGTGTCAAGGCAAGCATCGTCATGTTTCAACGACACCTTTTAGGCTTGAGAAATAGTCAAGTATGCCACCCGTGCGGCTGCCAGATCCAACTCTTCCGTCCCGATATCGTCATGGGTCTCCGGGGTTCTCCAGTGCACGAGTCTCGCGCCAGCAGGTGGTACTGGCAACTCCAATGCGTAGGCGAGTGCCAAGAGTGGCCCAAGATAGCCCCCCTTATATCCAACCATACATGGATAATTTTAAAGCCGGAGAAGAAAGATGTCCGAGGAAACAGGGTCATGCCGGGATTGTTCATCCACGTTCGCCGCTCAACCGGCGTCACGGTCCCTGATCAAGAGTACTGACGCTCCAACAATAGATTCAAACAAGGGTGTGGCGTCACAGCGTGTGATAAGACAAGAGCTGCAGAACGAACACCAGATCGTCGAGCCAAAGGCGCAGTTGAACAAGGGCTTCCATACCTGCAGCTGGTTTGACCTCAATCGGTCAGGTCATCCGTTACCAGGGGATCTGTGAACCCTCGGGCTTGTCAGTTGATGAAAGAATGTTTGATTCGGGATTTGCTCGGGGCTTGAGCTTCCACGATGTCAGAAAGCTTCAAGATCTTAGTTGACCCTTCAGCTCGGTAGGAACCTCGCCCTGCAGGCAGTCACGCTTGTCACTGGCATGGTATCCTGGTTCTTATTTGTTCCCATCGGTTAACTTTTCGCGTTTATAGGAGCAAAGGCTTTGGGATGGTCATCTACGGAATCGTCTCCTGGGCTTGTCAACCCATACACCTGCAGTGAAATGCGCAGGAACTCGTCTGAGCTGACCGCAGATAGCAGTCGGGGACAGGTAATGTATCGGTTCATCGACAAGCAGCCAAGTTCTCGACTAAGATGATCCACTCGCTGTCAATATCGGATAGGGTGTCAATGTGCGGGAAAACATACTGTCCAAACCTTGATTCGCGTTGTTGCCAGTGTACTAGGTTCCTGCACACAGCGACCCAAACTTGATCTGTTGAACACGTCACATTGAATCCGAGGCTGGGAACAATGAGTTGGCATGTTACCTGATTTGAATGGCCCGATGCCAGACGCGAAGGCTTTTCTAGTACATGTCAGAGATAAGTACCCGAGTTCGACTCACTTCTGACAAGCATAGTATGATACGTGACGCTCAAGTTCAAGATACGTAGTCCTGCCTCATATGTACAATTGTCATCTCGGACTTGGAAATTTTCGCTTGCTTCTCTCCTCTTTTTGGTTTTCAACCACCACTGTAATCTCCTACGCGTCGATTCATTTTGTCTTCAACCCACCCCATTTTCCACGTATAAAACCCCACTGGTCTTGATCCATCTTCCCAGCATCCGAGTCGCTCCTGTTTCCTTTGCACCGTCGACGGGAACACATCTTCGTCTTCAAAGAGTGTTTCCCCCTCTTTGCATGTACTCGAATCAGCTTGGTAGCACCCACAATCCCTACCGAGGCGCCAAACACACTTGCGCAGGTTTCCTTACCGCCTACTGAGATTGTTTGTCCATTTCTAGCCCATCATGGCCCCTCAGTCCTACACATCCCCTTCTGGGTATAACAACCCCGACTCTGAGCTCGAATCCATTGTTCCAATTCATCCGACCGCCGTTCGTCGCCCAGAGTACATCAAGGTCAACTCAGAGAATACTATCTACACCGACGAGCACATTACCGCAAAGTACTTGTATCGCGGTGCTGACGTGGTTGTTTCGGACGGACAGTTCAATGTTACTCCTACCGTGAAGCCATTCGAATTCCAGACCTCCCGCAAGGTCGGAAAGACTGGGTACGCGCATGACTTTTCTCTGTACCCTGCATTCTCTTACGAACTCTTGCAGGCTCATGATGATTGGACTGGGTGGTAACAATGGCTCTACCCTTTGCGCTACTATCCTTGCGAACAAGCGCCAGATCTCCTGGCATACCAAGGATGGCATCCAACAGCCTAACTACATCGGATCCGTTCTTCGTGCCTCTACTGTCCGCATTGGTTCCGAGCCCAGAACTGCCAAGGAAATTTACGTTCCCCTTTGCGACGTGCTCCCAATGGTCCACCCTAATGACCTTGTGCTTGGGGGGTGGGACATCTCGAGCATGCCCATGGACAAGGCCATGGAACGTGCTCGTGTGCTCGACTATGATCTGCAGCGTCAAGTGAAGCACCACATGGCTCTCCTCGGTTCTCCTCTTCCTTCAATTTACTATCCTGACTTCATCGCTGCCAACCAAGAAGCCCGCGCTGATAACGTTATCCCTGGTGCTGATAAGCAGGCCCATCTGGAGCATATTCGTGCCGACATCTGTCGCTTCAAAGCTCAGAACCAGCTTGACCGTGTCATTGTGTTCTGGACTGCCAATACCGAGCGTTACAGTGACATCATTCCTGGTGTGAACGATACAGCTGACAACCTTCTTGCTTCTATCCGTTCCTCGCACTCCGAGGTATCTCCCTCAACCCTCTTTGCCGTCGCTGCCATCCTCGAGGGAGAGCCTTTCGTGAACGGTGCACCCCAGAACACGTTCGTACCCGGTGTCATCGAGCTCGCCGAGCGCAACAAGTCTTTCATTGGAGGCGATGACCTCAAGTCTGGGCAGACGAAGCTCAAGTCTGTCCTTGCCGAGTTCCTTGTGAACGCAGGTATCAAGCCGTTGTCCATCGCATCTTACAACCATCTTGGTAACAACGATGGGCACAACTTGAGTGCGGAGCGTCAGTTCAAGAGCAAGGAGATTAGCAAGAGTAGCGTCGTTGACGACATGGTCGATGCGAACCGCTTGCTTTACAAGCCTCCCGTTCCTGGTGCGAAGGGCAAAGCAGCCAAGGGTGAGCACCCTGATCATATCGTTGTGATCAAGTATGTCCCCGCGGTCGGAGACTCCAAGAGGGCTATCGACGAATACTACTCTGAGATTTTCTGTGGTGGCAGACAGACCATCAACATCTTCAACGAGTGCGAGGTACGTAAACCTCGTCGGATCTCGTCTTCCTTTCTGATCTTTTCCTGTGTGCAGGATTCGTTGTTGGCGACGCCGCTCATCTTGGACTTGACCATCCTTACGGAGTTGCTTACGCGTATCCAGTACCGTGACAACTCCGCCGGTGAGGCTGACTTTGCACCGCTCTATCCCGTGTTGTCGCTCTTGTCCTACATGTGCAAGGCGCCTCTGGTCAAGCCTGGCACGGACGTCGTAAACAGTTTAGGCAGGCAGCGCAACGCGCTCGATGCCTTCCTCAAGGCTTGCATTGGGCTGGAAGGCAACAGCGATCTCTTGCTTGAAACACGTATCTGGTAGAGAGTAACCTGAACAACGCCGCTTTCATGATGCTCATTATCTCCATAACGATCTCTCTTGTTTCTGTTTTCTGATGTTTTCAACAACCCTCTGCAACTTGAATCGTCCATCCATCTGTCGTACAATCAACCGTCTGCGGATGTTGTTTGGGCTTTCTTTCTTGGTTGATTCTTCATGCGAGTATATACCGAGGTGTGGATCTCATCTTGGATGGATATCACATACCCATTTGTCTTTTCAAACATTGTATATCGTTTAGAAATGAACGATGTTGTTGGTTATCGGTTATCAAATGTGTCAAATTTCACTGAGGGTTTGGTGAGTAAAGGAAGCTACTTCGATCGTGATATTTTCGAATGTTCCCGATGCCTATCACCAAGCATATGCTCACAAGCATCAGATATGTATAAGCCGTGGAGGTTCGTAACGAGTTCGGCAATTCGTGTTTCATCAGCCCAGCTCCCACGGTGCCACCAACTGCAGTTCATGTCAAGTGTCACACCACAACGGTATGACAATGATAGTCCTCAACCACATCTGGTCATCGCGACGCCATATAACTTGTATGCGCTCGCGTATCTCCCTGACGAACGACGAGTTGTCACTGGCTGTGAAGACGGAATTGTGACGGTCTGGAATTTGGAAAACGGAGGGCGAGAAGGGGCACCCATGCAGCACGAGAACGGAATATACAGCCTTGCTGTGACCAGGGATGGAAACAAAATCATCAGCAATACCGGGAACGGGAGCGTCAAAGTGTGGGACAATGAATCGTACCAACTTGTCAAAGAATGGACCCACTCGGAGTGGCTTTCCAGGATTACTATTTCGCCAGATGATTGACTCGTTGTTGAGAATCATGACTTCTATCTTCAGATATTCTATTTCTGATCATGATTCTAGACCCAGGAGATAACCTGGAGTTATGACACTATTCATATTACTCATAGATAAGGAGATAGCTATATTTAGCATATTTGACTCATAGTGACTCATTCTGAGTCACACAGTTGATAGCATATTTAGAATGCTATATTTAGTGCTCTATAGATAACTAGCCTATGGCAGTTATAGCTCTTATCTCTTGATAGAGTTTGAGCTCCTCTTGAACCT
>JBBPNM010000030.1:0-21803 GCA_038090895.1 Boletus bicoloroides
AAGATCGGCAGACGATCGAGCATGAATACGGAAGTGGACGGCTGCGAAGACGAGGCGCGCGTAACGTTAACGCCGTTCAGTGGGCAATCTTGGAGAATCAACCTACCGAATCACGCCCGCCGTGAATTTGGGCTCAACATCAATCTCCCTCCCTGCCCTATCCTTGCCCTTTTCAATGCGGAACACCGCCAGGATGCTCACAATTCCCATCCACAGCACAGAATCTGCCACCCACTTGCCCGGGCAGTGTCTTCGTCCGAACCCAAAAGCCACGCGCGAAGTGAGCGGGTCGTTGTCTATCACAGTCCCATGTTCACTGAGGTGCCGCTCCGGGTTGAAGACATAGGGCTCATGGTACTCGCTCTCTTCGTGATGGATCTCCCTATAGAAAACAACTTCGTCAAAGTCGTCCGAGCGCTTCAATGGTCATCACTAACCAGACATTGGGCAAAATCATTGTACCTGCGACGCGTCAACACAGAACATCGCACATCAAGTCGTGCAGCACACCTTTTGGTATGAAATATCCCTCGAAAACATCATCACAACTTGTCATGTGAGGCAACGCTATATCATGCACACCATCAGCACTCCGAAAGCAAATTTTCTCGACGACGAACCTAATGGTGCAACACTATGCCACCTCATCGTTTCTCGTAGAACAGCCTCAACATAAGGTAATGATTTTCGATGACTGAAATCCGGGAAAACATTTGGTGCTAACACTGAATCGATCTCAGCGTGTGCACGACCCTGAGCTTCAGGGTAAAGCATCATCGCCATCAGGAATGCTGACAAGGTCGCCGCACTCTGTAGTCATGCTTCTCAACCCACATGACAAGAACTCCTTCGGATGCACGACTCACCGAATCATACCCCGCTATGAGAAAAAGGCAGAGACCTTAGATCAGCCGACAGGGTCTTAAAAAGGTAGAAAACGTAGATACCGATGTAGACAGTTGCGGCACATTCCTTGATCGCCTTTTCTTGCAACGCACGTTCTTCCATTCCATCCAGCTTGTCCAACAAATCCGAAACCATGGATTTTGGAAACGAACCAGCCTCCTGAGTCATGGTGTTACTCGGTAACATTAAGAAGATGGAAGTTCGGCGTCCGCACCATGCTTTTCCTCACGTATTCGAACGGGCCGTCCAAGGATCTCATGGATAGCTCCTGGGACCTCAGTGCGTCTCTCTTGAATGTTGCTCCGGGGAACCAAGCTGGGATTTTCGCCACTGCATCATCACGCTTCAGTTACTACATGTCCGCGGCCCCTAAATGCCTCCTGTAAGGAAAGGTACCCACGGAAAGGAAAGGCTGTGAGCATCGCATTTCGCTCAGGGGGTAACCCATCGTTCAGCAATTTGACGAACTCCGCAAGCGATTTCACGAGCGGTGCGTCTAAGGAATCCGTCTCATATCCATAGGTAAACTCCATAGTAATGGAAATGATGTATCTGGATAGGGTCAGCAACACTCCCAGCCAGGAACGGCAACTTACAATTGAATATGATTCTCGAATTCCTCGGGTGTATCAAGGAGGCTCTGGATCAGCTTCATTCCCTTGGCTCGATAGAGATTTTGGTATAATTCTACTGATTCCAACTTCATCGCTTGGTGGAACATTTTCCGGTGAGTCCGCCATTCCGGACCATAGGGGAGAAATGCTGTGGCAAAATCGACGCCAAACCTGTCGGTAATAGTGGGGCCCCATGTCAGTCGATTGGCATGGAACAACGTGCGCTCAAACTTACAGTTTGCTGATGCATGTAGACGGACGTCCAGAATACGTCGATGACCGTTGGTCGAGCAACTGTTTCGCAACCCTGCTCGAATTGATGATGACGATATCCTGGCCTAGTAGTCGGCAATATACGACGGGGCCTATTGATGATACCTGGGAGCTAAACGTTGGTAAGGGAGCAATCGTGAAGCTCGCGCACCATATTTCTTTCGCCACACACTGTAGGTAAGCCATGGTTCTTCTGGATCAATGTCGAGAATGTTGCCAATAAAGGGGAGGGGGGTTGGACCTGGGGGCAGTGGATATCCATTTCGTGTCCGTGAGGCGCGACGGTAGCAAGTCACGCAACCGAACACAATCAGAGAGAGGAGGAAAATACCAAGGGAAGAATACATCTTTGTTGAACTCACAAGTCTTAACGGCCTCCCCTTTATACGAAAGTTCGCATAACAACCCCTGTTCTAGTCTGATCAAAAAATTGGCCGCACACGTTATGCCACGCGGAAAAAATTACACGTTCGGAATCGTCGGAAGCTCTGAGATGCACCACGTAAGTGATAACCTTGCAGGCTATGATAATCGCGTCATTGACTTCGCAATACAGAAAGTAGGTAGGTCGGCCGTTCGAAATTCTCTGGAAGACTCTTCGCCGCGGTGTCTCTTGTTTGAGATTCGGGTCTTTTTGGATTGCAAATTACTGTGTTCTTCGATTACCTTGGTACCTTCCTGGAGACCGCCTTCTGAAACAAGCATCGTAGTTTCCGTCTTTACAGCGAGAATATTAGATTGAACTGGAAATTACAACATCGAGGAAACATCGAGGAAGAGAGGCGCACAAAGAGTTGGTATTCGTGGTGATCATGATCAGGGTCCATTGCAAAAGGGTATGAAGGATTGGAAAAACTGGAAGAAGGATTCAAAAAAACGTAAATTGTTCCGGGAGTGAGAAAACTGAGTTCTGATGAAAAACGAGGGCCAAGGAAAGGGGAGCCTGGCTTGCGTGCTTGTCGCTGTCCATGACGGCGTTCATCGAGTCACAGCGGCAGATACAGAGTGTCGCTTTGGATTATGGTTGTTTCGTCCCTTCAACAGCGGCGATGGCGATTGGGTGCCGTGCCCGCCGTGCCCGTGTTGCTGAGCGGATCTCATAGGACGGATACCGCAATCCCGAGGAGCTACTTCTCCACATTTAACGTGTGCTCTGTCGATGGAAGACACAAAGAACGGTGAGCGCACCAACCAGTCAGGTATGGTGCTTCTGCTTCCGAGTGCATTAATTCACCCACCGAAGTCCGCAGTCGTCACACTCCAGGACAGGCTTCCACCCAATCCTCTTTGTACAAATATCGCATTTCTGGACTAGAAGGGCACTCGAGAAGAACAATTCGAGGGGATTCCAGCCACCATCGAGATGTCGGGCAGGCGAAGTGGATCCAGAACGTTTCGCGCCTGGCCTGATTAATGTAAATCTATGTAACATGGTGACAGACCGAATGGAAGAATGTCCTTTGGTTGCTCTAGTGGTGGACGGAACGGATGATTGAGCAGTGCGATATGTTTGGGCCGAAAGTATCGAATCTGAGGTAGTGGGCGTCATACTGTCATCCGTGGAAGATGTCGCCCCCGGAGTGATAGGGTCCGACGTAGCATTCGGATCTGGACAGGGTCGGATCGTGAGAATTGAAGATAAGGATGGTGGAACGGGCTCAGTGGCGTTGCCCGCATGTCCGCGAACAACGGTTGTGCTATAGTCCGAGTACGTGCTCGACGTGGTGTTGAGAAGGGGAGAAGTGCTGTTCTCGCTGTTTCCTGGGAGAGATGCATGGGTACGCATTCGCAGCACGGGTTGGATTACCCACCGTTGGTTGCCCCATCATTACTCCAATCACTGTTGAGGTGCATGCTAATATTAAGACCTTCCACGGCGTTCGCGAGCTCTTGGTCACTGTCTTCTTCTCCGCTAGACAGAGCCGCCATAATATCCTCTGCCACCGTTGGTGTCGATTGTCTAATGTCCTTCCCGATTCCAACGCCAAAACTAGGAATACGAGGTGCTGTGGGACGCTTCCCGCCTGTCATGAATTTGACGCTACCTAGATGAAGATCCTCTGTTTCGGGGCGAGCTAAAACCTCTGCTTCGATTTCCTGTAAACGCTCAAGGATATGGCGTGTAGTGGGGCGTGTAGCGGGATCCTCGGCCAGGCAGTCCAAGCAAAGAGAAAGGAAAGCAGATGGGCATCCTGTATTTGCTAGTTTATGTACTTCATCTGTGTCGATTCCAAATGTGGGACCGGTGCGTTTGAAATGACGGTCATCAGCGAGTCGCCGAGACGCTATTTCACAGAAAATAATCCCAAGAGAGAAGATGTCGGTTTGGAGGTCGAATTCATGACCTGAAAGGATTTCAGGAGACATGTATGAATCCGTGCCGCAGAAGGTGAGTCTCTTGCTTTCTTCCTCATTCCTGGCTGCAATACGGGCGAAACCAAAATCTGTGATCTTGAGACGACCGTTGGCGGTGACGAGCAAGTTTTCTCCTTTCAAATCACGATGTATGCATTTACGTGCGTGAAGATAGGCCAGGGCACGGGCAATATCCGTTGCAAAGGATATGCGAAGACGCCACGGAAAGGGCTTGTTCTTGTCGAAGATGTATTGTCGAAGGTTGCCTGGATTATAGGTCAGTATAAATTTTTGAGCGACTGTATGCGCTTGACCGTTCTCGATATATTCAGAAATGATGAATATTCGACCATCGGGTGGTGGTGCCCGGGAAAGGCCAAGGTACAAAACGACATTTGGGTGACGGGCTTCCCTGGAAGAGAGGTGAGCAACGTAGAGGGCCAGTGAGGGGGAGAGGCTACTTCATGAGCCGCCACTCCCGTTCGAAATACTTGGCAACGTCATAGTTACTCGAGGGGAGTACCTCCTTGATGGCGACGTCGATCCCCAGGTAAGAGCCTGTGGGGTCTGTGAGCGCCAAAAAGATGGTACGAGAGAGAGACAAACCCTTGTAGACGTTACCAAACGATCCGGATCCCAGTTTCTTCCAATCCCCCCTGATATCCTATAGGGCACGATGGAGAGTGAGAGATGGTGCAGGTTTGAAGTACAAACCTCGAAAGGGATGACATCGAATGCATCGGCCATTTGACCTGTCGAGTCGGCGGGCGGGCCAGTTGACGACGACTAGCAGGAATTGATGTGCTTTCGTCTCAACTTTTGTACGGCTCAGGCGAAATAGCACGTGACCACTTTTAATCTAATCTAATCTCGGGACGGATATAAAGTAATGCATGCCGACATATTACCGTCATGATGTTTCTTTCTCGCTTCCACCTCTCGCCAGACCAGTCAACGTTTGCTGCAAATGGCTGGAGCAACAAGGACATGGACCCCGTTCCTCACCACCTCAGAACCTGGTCGTGAGTACTATCCTTGGCTTGATATCCTACCGTTTGTTTACCCTGATACTCCGTCAGTACCTGGAGCTACGTGCGTCAGCTCCCAATTAACCATCCACCCTTGTCACCATGACTGCACCTAGATCACTTATTGGCTATCGGATGCCGCTACAATCCCAGTATGGGAGCTCGGTGGCTCTATGCTCGCAGTCGGTCTGTCTTGGTGCGCGTCGCTCGTTCGTCCACTCTTGTGCAGGCATTGAAACCATACAAGGCGCCAAGCCCTCACGTGCATCGCTGTCGGCTATTGTATCATTTCCGTAGTCATGGTGCTCAACGGAACCATCGGTGCTCGTCTCCATGTGGCGTTTCCTGTATTGAACAGATCTTCATTCGGCTTCTGGTTCAGCTACTTCACCGTTTTCAGCCGTATCATCCTCTCCATGTTCTGGTTTGGTATTCAGGTAAGCCATCTACACACCATCACATCTCCCAGCCGGTCATTCATCAAATCCCTAGTCATACAATGGGTCACAATGCGTATATCAGGTGAGACCTTGGATCGTTGTTATCCCACCCCGTTTACAACTTGAACAAAGATGATCAAGGCTATTTGGCCTTCGATTGTGAGAATGCCAAATCATCTCCCTCTCCGTGCAAGCATCACGAGCTCAGGCTTGCTATGCTACTTCATCTACTGGCTCATCCAGTTCCCTTTCTTGCTTCTCTCACCCCAGAAAATGAAGTGGCTGTTCTATGTCAAGAGCGTGATAGTTCCGGTAACGTGGCTCGCCATGGTCATCTGGGCGTTCATTCGGGTGCCGCCATCTAACGGCCTTTTCGCCGAACACGCCACCATAACTGGGACACAGTTTTCCTGGAATTGGTTGAGTGCGTTGAACAGTGCCTTGGGCACATATGCTACTTTGTCTGTCAATATCCCCGATTTCACTGTGAGGTCCTCATCTTTCTTTGTGTCACGTATAGCTTATCGAATCATTAGCGGTATGCGAAAAATGAGAAAGCGTAAGCAGCCTTGTCAAGGTAGAAGATGCAACACTCACAAGTCCACCTAGTCAATTCGTGCAACCCCTGATTATACCCATAGCATTCATACTCTGTAGTTTCGCTGGTATCGCAGTCACGAGCGCCGGGATTCAGCTTTACGGACAAGTACTCTGGGATCCCATGCTACTCATTGACAAATGGGACAATCGTGCTGCTGCTTTCTTTGTTTCACTTTCTTTTTGCCTTGCGACCATTGCATCAAACATTAGCGCGAACACGTTTGGTGCTGGAAATGACATGACAGTATTGTCTCCAAAGGTGACATTTATACATCAGACGAATAATCTCAAGGTTGCTGACAAGACGAACAGTACATCAACATCAGACGTGGTCAAATAATTTGTGCTGTTATCGGTGGTTGGGCTTTTGTTCCTTGGGAGATACTAGCCAAGTAAGTCTGCAGCGCTCAACATTTTCATACAACAGAGACTCTGTACTCACCACGCCGCGACCAAGTGCGCAAGGATTCTTAAACTTCATGAGCGGGTATACTATTTTCTTGGGCCCATTCGCAGGGATCATGGTTACAGACGTGCGCTTCCTTCCATGATCGATCTCCATTTGCCTAATTGTCATCCCTTGCAGTTTTGGCTAGTTCATAGAGGAAAAGTTGATGTTCCTGCCATGTACGATCCAAGCAGTCGATACCGCTATATCAGAGGATTCGTGAGTCATCAGATGTACTTTCCCACTTTCCCATCCATGTCCGACATCCCAAAAGAACTGGCGCGCTGTTCTTGCTATCCTTGTGACTGTGGGACCTACCTTTCCCGGTCTTATCAATACCATCAACCCAGCCATCAACGTGGGTTATGCGACTTGTCTCTTTGACGTAGCCTGGATTTATGGGGTGCGTTCTCAATACCCGGATCATGCACTGTACGCTCAGCTCACAATCACTTACAAGTTTGTGGTTGCCTCTACGGTCTACTACATCACTTCCGTTCTATTCCCCGCACGTGGAACGTTTGTGGAGAAGCTTATTCTGGCAGAGGATACCGTTCTGGACCATGTCCGCGGTGACAACTCTCCTATCGGCACATTTGAAGGCCAGGGAGACGCCAAGGGCCACGGAAAAGAACCGTAGATCAGATCAGCGACTTTTCTTGCTGATCCTATAATTGAGATCACATCGCCCCTTGTTGCTCAGACTCACTTGGCGTGAAAAAAATGGCGCACAAGTCGCCGTCGCGAAGATGATCGATATACAAACCCGCGTGCGTAGGTTCCCGGAATTTGAATCCGTGCCGGATCTAGGCTCAAGTCTGATTCGACCAACCTTCTGCGGATCACCCCTCGTCCCTCGATTCTCCGTATGTTGAATCAGAAATCGAACTCGACACCCGAGTCTTGTGCTTGGCCACTTTAGTTATGTTATTCGGATTCTAGAGTTGAACTAGCTTCGGCGGAGGGTCCGATTTCTCATGCACACCCTATTTTTCTGATAGCGCGTTTTTTTACCTCGGCAACTGCAGGCCTCGCCCCGTCGGATAATTTCGGATTCACTCTTCTATTTTGCTTTCGGAACCGGTCTGCCAAGAGAAACACGGTTCCGCTCACGACTTTCGGTTATCTCATCGAGGCGAAATCGAATTTGAAGGGTATCTTCCATATGCGTATATAGATGCTTCAACATCATTGACTTTCAAAGTCTTCCGCGTGTAGCTGCACGTAGTTTAAAAATCCCGTTTTGCTACGTTGCGTTGGGAGTCAGCACATGCGGGATCTTCAACCCGACGAGTAATATAGCACTTACTATCCGATTTTATATGTAAAGTGTCGATCAAGCAGAGGGCGTTCACTCCCTGGCATGGCACACATGGGAGAGGACGACCAATATGGTTCGTGTGATGGTGCGAGCGCTGTGAAAAGATACACGATCGACGGCATCACGGGTTGATTAAATTGTGGGTGGCTAGAGAAGCCAAACCCAGGAGGCTGGTTGAACCCGTGCATTGGCTGACGCTTCAGTATGTTGGCAGCGAACCGGGGATCTGTCATGTTTTGGTTCATCCCAAATGCCTGAGGTCGGAAGTCTTTGATGTAGAAATCTTGATGGGTCCCGGCGTGCGTCACTAGAATGGATAAGCAAAACATTGACTGTGGGACGTGCGCGATTGGAGTCCCACCAAGAACAATGTCTTCAGGTTTGATTCCCGCATCTTGGGAAATATTCTTTGCATTTTCGAGTAGATATTGCCAAGCGTCTTTGACACAGGCAGCAAATGCCTCGTGAACGACAACAACATCAATTTGTTTGCATGGGGGTACGGCCACCGGCCACCTAATCCAATGTCAACCCACTTCGAGACCCTGGGCGTGAAGCACGCACCCTGATATATTCATCGGCATTTCAAATGCCTGCAGCGGCTGCCGCCGAATTAGCACGTTCTCCCAACACCAATGTTCTCCTTTAGCCTTGAAAGACACCTTGAGTGCGTCTGCATCATGCTCGAAGACATTCCCCAAGCGAACAAACGAATTCCAATCCTTTCCTCGAGGAACATACCCCAAGTCACCCACGGAGAACTTGCAAGCAGGCACGTTGCGTTCGTACCAAGAATGTTCATGAGCACCAGCGTGGAACGTCAGATCCCGGACTTGACGCAGCGTTAAGCAAGGCGTGTCAAAGTCATTGTCTTCAATAAGCTTTTGAAGTTGTGATGGCAGTTTAGGTGGTTCGCTACCACTAGGCAGAAGCGATCGTGCAAGAGTCACGAGATGGTTGATCTTCTTTTGCATGTCCTCCGTAACTATTTCGTGTCAGCGACGAATGGAACAACCACAATCAAAACCAACCCTCTTCATCACGCTCGTCGTACGAATAGGTGACTCTACCTTGGTTTGGTAACATCTGGAAAGAGTTTAGTCGCAGCTATGAGGATAACACAAACCCGTACCCGCAGACAAGCGTTGAGTAGCGTGTGCGCTAAACCATAGTTTCGCGCCGTATACCACTTCCCTTCTCGTGGTGGGGGCAAACCCACGACAAGAGTCTTTTGGGAATCCACACGAAAACCTGCAGCCTGAAAAGGTTGAGTTTCACAAGACGACTCAGCCAAAGATAGTTTGGGATACCTCAAAAAAGTCTTGCACTTGGCTGTCCGTGAGATTCAACTGTCTCTGGACGTATAGGGCCGTATCCTGACGATCCACCTCAGTGAAATGGGTAACAGAAGGTTAATTCAAAAAGCCTAACAGCAAGATCACGATACTTGCATAAAAGGTGAGTGATAGGCATACAATGAAACAATCATGCATACAAACCGAAGCATGAGCTCCATGCACGTTGCGAGACTCGATGTTCGGAGCATCTCTCGTACAGTGGCCTCGGGGGTCTGTGTTTTCACTAACCTCAACTCAGCGCTCTGTCGAACATGCTCATCATAGAGTGCGCTCACCATTCGATAACAGTATGAACGGCGTCGGAGTTTCATCGTCCGAAAAGCCCAACATCTGAGGTAAATTTGGGTGGCTGCATTCGTTAAACTACATCCACAAAAAAATACCAATGATACATAAAACTCACTACAAGTTTTGAAGCATTTTGACGTCCCTTAACCATTGCTGAAGAGCATATTACCATGGCGTGTGCTTGGGTGAAGAACAATTAACTCACCCTGGATGCCTTGGCCTTTGGATCATCATATCGCTTGATGAGAGCAGGTTGTCCTTGTGCTTGCACTTCTATTCCTCCCGCCCACCAGCCTTCTTTGAGGCATGGTCGACCCCGTAGCATAATTTCGGACTGATGGTATCGCCGGAACTAGAAAAACACGTGAGATCGATGATACACGACGACCTTTGGATGGTACCCCATGATTGTTATCCAATGTCGGGGAGGACAACTCTTCAGGCAAGAAGTGATCGTTCAAGGAGTCTCGGATGCCATCTGTGGCAATCTCGGTGATTGGTTCCTCAGATGGAAAAGAAAGGGACAAGTCCTTCGGTGATCTAGTGGGTTCAGGTACGTTGACGATTGTAGTCAACCTCGATTCTGGGATTTCATGTTCTTGCACGTGACAATCCTGCATTCCCTTCTTGTAAGGTGGCGGATCTTCAATGCATAGTTGGGCCACTGCTTGGATTTCAGTGTTGCTTCGTGAGATCGTGCCAATGGTATAATGTAAGTCGATAAGCGTAGCAAGCTGCGTCGTGACAATCACAATCAGCGCAAGATGAATTCATGACAAGACTAGACCAACTTGGAAAGATTGCGCAGCTTCGTTCATCAACCTGGTGTACTCGGCGAGTGCATCCTCGATCGAATTCTTCCGGAGAAAACGGTCACTCCATTTGGAGTCAGCAAGCCTCCTCATAAACTCGTGAATGAGTTTCAAGGTCCTAATGTCGTATATGTGCGGCATCACACGGTGTCTCAACGGCTGGTGTACACATCAAGCGGAAGGAATCACGACCTACCCTTCGAATTTCTGCAAGTTTTGC
This sequence comes from Boletus bicoloroides, assembly GCA_038090895.1. NCBI lineage: Eukaryota > Fungi > Basidiomycota > Agaricomycetes > Boletales > Boletaceae > Boletus > Boletus bicoloroides. Next base: position 10,664 of record JBBPNM010000030.1, read on the forward strand.
ACCAAGCGTTGAGGTGCAGAGTCCCATCTCCCCCGCATTTGATGGTCTATGTCGACCAATATCTGTGCCGCTCGACGCGCGAGGGCAATGCAACCAGCTTTATTCATCTGTATATTCTGCACAGCAGTCGGAGGTCTTTAAGATACGTTTCCCATGGCACCTAATCGAACGAGAAGGTTCAATGTCATACTAACCTGGACAGTTTCCAATATAAGGAGAACGAGCGAAACAGCCGCTATCGCAGGTGGGAACTGAAGGGTTGAAAGGAGATCCTTGGCCAAGGCTGTCGTGGAGATGGCGACCTGAAGGGGATCAATCATGATGCCCGAAACCTTGGAACGAATGAATCGTAATGGCATCGTGTGCGCGCGTGTTGGTGATGTCAACCGCTTTCAGGTCTTTTTAACTTGCTACCAGTGCATCCCTTAGTGACTTGTTGAATCACCCCAGGCAAGTTCGAACTAGGCAACGTACTATGTAGTAGGCTCGCGACTCAAATTGAAGTTGTTGTCGAATAAACTGGAGTTCGTTTTCGCCAACCTGTCAAGTATCAGCGAAAATACTGATAGTATTTCGATTTAGTGTCACTGGAGATCCTAAGCTAGTAAGTTTACCAACTCGAGGAGCGTGAGTGATACTTATTGGATGAGGAAATTAGCGCTGGGAATCTACTAGCCGCCGCGCAGTGACCGGGCCACCGTTTGGGGTTGCTCGGACACTGGCCCTGGGCACCAGTTCTCTACTGCTAAGGAGTGAATGGTCGGACTGAAGGGTTTACTTGGGGCATCAGATCAAGATGTGAAGGGGAGAAAGGGATAGTACTTGAATCATGGTATTGTGTACTAGTAGTAGTGCTACATACTAGTTCTCGTCATTCTTCGATATTCTGAGAAACACGTCGCTCGAGTATCAATCATCTCAAATTGGTTACGTGCCCCTCGACTAATTAGAGAATTTTGAATCGCATTTTCGGCCAGACTAGAGACGTAGCATCATCGCAAGCTACCATTCTTAATGACCTAGGGATCGTCTTCCTCGACTGTGCCTACCTATCTCAAGTGCCCTCTTGCCCTCTAACCAAAGCATCGCCTCTGCGAATATCGAAAACCAAAAGAGTCACGTGGTAGTTCCAAATCTGGGCCGGGGCAATCATACCATGATAAGTCCTTGGAATGATCCTTGGTACTTCATGATATCCATCGTCTCTGGCAAAGGTAAACCTAAAGTCATTTGTGGTCTCTTCCCGACCTGTTTTTACATCAACAACATTTGCTTGGACCCGAACGTGCTGTGTTTCCATGATGCGGTGTTAGGGTAACCATGCGTTTAACGCGAACAAGAGAGAAAAAGAATTCCTTACAACCGCAGCGGGTAGTTCGCCCAGGTGACTGGTATTCAAGATCTGGGACTCCAAACGGAGAATCGAGCCGATATTCACTGGCTTTCGGAAAGATATGTTATCTAGTGAGAGGAACGACACGTGCGACCTAGTGAAGAGGCAAGAGTTCGCGAAACCGAGCTACATCCATATAAGTCAGAAAGCTGTGGAGATATCGGGATTGATTCACCTCGTGAGCAAGACGCATCAGGTATCCTTAATTTGACACGATCACTGTTATGATCCAAGAAAAAAGAGAAGGTATACCTCCAAAGACCTTCTGATGAACACTTGATAAACTTCAGCTGGACGTCATAACACAATATAATCCCGACTCACTTGCGCTCTTGCGGGAACATGAGCATGGTTTTCTCGAGTTTAGTATTTCCCATCCACACTTTGTCACTTTGTAAGCTGGAGGCGTCTTGTCCGTAATTTAAAAACGTTTGATGGAGTTCCACAGCTTCTTCTGAGCTCGGAGGAACACGCGAGAGTGATTGGAGCGCCAGAGATTTTCTCCGGTTCTGTGCACCTTACATAAATCTGGTTAGATAGCATACAACAGGGAAGACTTGCTACCAACTCTTTCCCATCGAATGAAGTGCTTGTTCGTCTGCGGTTCTGATTACCAGAGGGTTGACTGGGTGTGCTTTATGCGTGCGGGCGTCTCTGCAAACCATTGAAAAACGTCCTAAACAGACATAATTGGCCGTGTTACTGTAAGGATTGATATCACCATGGACAGTACATACCAAGCATTAGAGTTTCTTCTTCGCCGTCCGGATCAAGTGCCTCCATCTTAACTGCAACTTCCATCGAGCTTTTGCCCGTGTAAACGACCTGTCCGCTCAGGCGGATATCGCGCACAGGGTAAAGCGATGCCAGCATGTCTAATCTATGCATATGCTATGAATGGTCTGTGACTGTGCGGACAGGGAGATGTGTACCTATCCACTGAAGCTGTCACGACGTAAAAACCCCGCTCGGAGATGCGACCAAGAGTCTCCACGTCGGGTCCGAGCATATGCTTGTACGAAATCGAGCCAGCTAAAGAGTCCAAGTGCTCCACTAGCATACCGGTACGAAGGCCACCATATGCGTTAGTATACTGCTCGAAGAGTTCGGGGGATGATTTGAAAGGAAGAACGATTTGAGTATAGGTGTCATGCATGTTGCGTGGAGGTAATGATTCTTGGGATGGAATTGGGAGTGTAGGGTCGATGGGTTCCGATAGAGTGGATGAATTCAAGAGGGTCTCCGACCAGAGCATGCTCTTTCTCAATGGAATGATGCTACAGGAGAGTTAGACTTGTTACACGACCAAGACGTAATGCATACTTGCGGTAAGCTGGATTTGACCTTGCTCCTGCCGACAGAGGGGTCAACGCAAATGACGTGAATTCCAATACTGTAGCAAAAGACTTACGGACCGCCTTGAGCAACGTGTCCATTGATTTTACATCTTGTGTTTCGGAGGATGCTTTAACTTGTGATAGATGTGACGAAGAGGACAGATGGCGGACTGTTGTCAGTGGAACTTGAACGATTTTGGCGCCGGTGCAGTCCCGCAGTGACTTGAGCACCCGCGCGGTCCACGTAGCAGAGTCACTGAGTAATGCCATGTGTGGATGTGGGTATGAATGACTAGTAAATTCTGGGATCAGCAAAGTCTGAGACTGTGAGGGTCAGTCTACCCGCCTTCTCAACTTACTCGATGTACTACAGTGGAGTTCTTGCCCTCGAGTGTTTAACCAAAAGTATTTATCTTCTCTTCACAGATGCCAGTGAGGAAGCCAGTCAATAATGCGTACGTACTACCTTGTGAAACTGCTGTGGCCCGAAAGGGGAGGGCTGTTCACACTGCAGATTATATGGATAGAGCAAGCCGCCGGTGGGTTAATATTTCATTCCTCATACATAGGGTACTATGGGCTATCGAGTTACACAGAGTCCATCAAGGGCCCATCATCTCGATCGTTCCCGGTCCGTCTCTACCTCGCATTGTCAATCCCATGGGTACCAGGCATCATTAAAATTAGGGTGATTAGGCACCCATTGATATAGCGTAGTTGGAAGAACAGATGTTGTAAGCTACAGTCTGGCTTCGAGTTGCCTTCTCTAAGACGTGTCAACTTTCATCACGGTGACTTTTGCCATCAACCAAATGAATGAATGGAGTATGAGGATCAAGTCCAGGATTAGGATATTTCGGAGGGTGATGCATTGATGGCCCAAAGTGTACACATGTCCAGGTAGTGAATGTGAAAAAGAACCTATCCGAAACCAGTTCAGAGTCAGAAACTTTCAGAAAGCAATCTTTTTCTTCTCGTCATCGTCGTCCCCGCTGTCACTCTCGTCCTCAAACATAGACCGGAGACTGTGAGGTTTCATGCTCTCCCTGGAGATGGTAACTGTGCTACCCGGTTCTTGGGCCATATGCGGTCGACCTTTCTCCTGATCCCTGCCGTCTTGAGAGGACAACCATGGTGTGTACACACTGGCAGCTGACCCGATAGAGCATAAAGATTGGGATGCATATTTCGATGTCTCGAAGGAAGGATGCGAGAGATTAGCGGCGGGATGGGATAGTAGTTCAGGATCGTTGGAGGTGAACGATTGTTCGACGCTGTTAGGTCTGTTCGGATCACGCAGGAATGTGTCTTGTGCGAAACCAGACGCTTGAAGCGCTCGTTCGACATCCACTGCAATGGTCGTGGTCGGTGTGAGTTAATCCGTGTAATGTCATGTCACGCCGGCAAACGCCTTCACTCACGGAAATGTGCAAGCCCTTTGCCAAAGTTAACTCTGCAGACGACGGAAATGATGCATGTGGTAACGAGCAACACGTCCCCCAGGGTTGTCACACAAGTGAAAAAACGCCATGCCCCATATTCGTACCGGAAGAGAGCACTTCCAAACCAAAGACCAGAGATGAGCAGCAGACAGATGCTCAATAGGGCATATATAAGGAACAGAAAACGCTTTTCCATGGTGATGGAGTATGTGCCCTGAAAATTGCCCAGTCTGTCTCAGCACTACGAGCATGGGCAAGAGGACGTATAGACCGACCAGCGTCATCCACGGCCAAAGCATCTAAAACCGGATTTTAGTCGATTTGGGTCCCAAGGCGCATTCAATACTTACTACAGCCACGGCATAAAATCCTGCATCATACAAGGTATTCCTGGAGTACGGAGCAATCATATCATTTCTCCGTTCCTCAAACCAAAGCACGGCAGAGGTTAGGATGAAGAAGACTGAGAATAGAAGGAACACCCGCATCCATAGTCTCCACTGTCATTTTGGCATGTTATAGTAATGTTAACGAGCCCAAGTTGATCGCACCTTTAACAATCGGTTTATAACGGGAGACGAGCCAACACTGGAGAGAGTCGCCTTGGAGTATAACTACAGATGTCCTCCTCAACCACACGAAAAAAAAGAAATGGATACTCACACACCTTTACCAACTTAAAGACGAAAAGCAACATGCCTAAAAGAGCTGCGATGCTAAAGCCCAAGGCCTGACATATGAATGAACCATGTGAGGAGGATCATCATCATAACCAGAGGATGTGACCAACCACATAAACATTCCTAGTATGTTGCCATGACCCTCCTAGGATATCAAAATAGCCACATGTCCCGTCAACAATTATCTTAGTATAGATACGTTTGACTGAGACATCACTAGTGAGGCGATAGGAGATCCAGCTCGTGTTCACGACCTGAGAAGCCAGTACAATTATGCTAGGATGATAATTAGAGATACTCACAAATTGGGATGAAGGGACATACAGGTGTGGAATAGATTCATCTAGAAGCTAAGAAGTAACTGTGAGTATGGACACACAGGCCAGGGGTGCATACCCTACAGCGATGAGGGAGTTCACAGCAAGCCAACTTTGAAAGACGAGATAGACGACTTCCTCGCTCTTGGTGGTACGAAGGCTGTCAAATATTGGGTTAATGTTTATAAGCTGACACAGCTAATTCCAGCACTTACTAATTTTCTAGCCAAGTTAATCCCTCCGCACATCGCACACTCATCGGCAGAGTGTTCGTAGGTGTGAAGTTGACCGAATCATTACACACGACATGACACTTTGTACCGTGTACAGTTGGGATTCCATAACAGATTTCCAGAACACCGTGCCGGAAAACGGTAAAGCCTCTCTGGACACCGGCGGCGTCAATGGCACCTGTCACAAGATCGCGGTCCCGTGAATAGCTTGATAGAACCACGGCGTGTAGAGCTGTCTGTGCGGCGTAGTTCGCTAGCACAAATAAGAGGAAGGCTATCGTTATTCGTGACCGTGTTATTCGTGCCCACTATATTATAAGCAACGGGTGAATTCAGATGACAACCATGAATTCTTCGATTAGTGGACTTGGTACTTACCCATGTATTCAATACCGTAGGGACGGAGGTCGTTAACCACATATTCGCGGACTCCCCGAATGAGGAGAAATCGACAGAAGAAAAACAGCACGAGCCAGCCGTGAAGGTGAAAAAAAATGAAAGGTGGGGACAACCAAAGACTAACCGATCGCGAAGGCACGGAGGGAAATAACTTGGACAGTTGATAACTAGGCCAAAAGTGGCTCGTTGCCAGCTTGATGATCATTAATATTGATTGAACGAGATTGATCTTTATCGGATCTGCCGAACGGTTTCGGAACTGTGTGCTACCCAGTGAAGATAGATCCGGAGGCCACGCCTTTGCAGCGCCTCTTCAAGTGAAGTTCAAGTTGTTCCCTAACTGACTCGTCGAAGTTTCACAGTGGCAGTCATCGCAACCTGTTTTGACGAGTCGGAGTCGTATCACTGCATATGTGAAGATATTCGAGAATCCAAAGCTTCATTCGTGCCTTATGTAAACCAGGCACTGATGGCTACGTGACGCCGCATCACGACTGATGTATGGTACGCACCGCGAAATCTGTTTCACTTGGATATATCCATCTATCAATCAAGCACAGGAAGCTGAGAGTGACTCCTAATCGAGGTCTGCCAATGCTGAAGTATCTTTAATCGAAGAAATTTAAATAATCGTAATTCAAGAGGACAACTCGTTTGCATATAAAGGTGAAGTCAAAAAGCTCTGATACGGCTGAGCATTCTTCGGGATCGCGGTGTGAGGGAATGCGTCACAACTACTACTATTATCTTGAATACATGCCGCAAGGGCGTAGCCAGTGCTTTGACCCTCGAAGTAAGCTGATTGTAAGAAACCTGAAGCAAAAGGCGCATCAACGGATAATTCGGGACGGGCCTACACAGATGACGCACCATAGTACCTGACATTGGTAGCTTCACCAGCAAACCAAACGCGATCGTTGAGTGTCGCCTTCAAATTTTCCGATTGTGCTGGTACATAGGATGGCCCATAATTCGAGTAAGAGCCATAGAATAGTGGATTCGAAGCCCAGATCGGCATGAGAATAGCAACGGGCTCAGGCACAGTGATGTCGGGATACATCGCCCGAAGAACCTCCATGACTTCCGACTGGATTTGGTCAATAGTGAGCTGTTCGACATAGAGAGACCAATCTCCCTGAAAGAGCATAAGAGCAATCATCGCGACTCAGAATTCACTTACAGTCACCGTGACAAAAACTATGCCAGAACCCGGGAAGAATCCGACGTGATCCAAGCTCTGCCAGACAGGATACTTTCCTCTTTGCTTCGCTGCATACAATCCCATCTAGTGCAACGTATTAGAAATGGTATTATGGTTTATAAGTGGATGCTTACCTCTGTTGGGAACCAAAAAGTCTCGTTGAATTGAAGGAAAATCTTTGTGTACGTAGCCTAGGGTACGGTAAGTACCCAAATTTGAACTCAAATAACGACTAACCATTTCAAAGCTATTGATCGCTTCAATTTTCCAGTCAGGCAAGGGAGGTTGGAAATCAATATTTGCATGTTGCAAAACACCGATGCTGAATGTGCATATAACATGATCAGCAGTGATCGTCAGGCCGCCAGTAGTGTGCACTGTGACGCTATCCTTGCCATACTCGATGAGGTCGACAGTTTGGTTAAGGATCAACTGTTGCGGTTGGAGAAATTCCGCTGCTTCTGCCTGAGCAATGTACGAGTAGCCTCGCTGGTCGATACACATCTGGTTGACATCTGAAAATCCTCCATAGCCCGGGACGTATGTGAAATTGTTGTTCTATTAAAAGTAAGAATGGAATCAAGAATGTGTAGACTCGGTGCTTACCCATGCGGAAGCGAGCCATGAGGTTTGTGAGGGTGACTAAGGACGGTTCAAACAGTGACTTGATCTCTTTAATATACAGCGTACCTGAGCATCTGCATCCGGAAAATTTGATTGAAAGGATCAGCAATCACGAAGACAGAAACAAAAATGTAACTTGCATTCCTGACCATTGGATTAGCCAAAGTCAGCGTACGAGGCAGCCGATACGTACCCAGTCGACCTGGTAGTATTCGCTGGCAACTTCTTGTGGTGTTTTGGAACTCATACCCATTAGACTGTACGCCGATCTTAGACTTAAGTCAACATTGCCGTCTAGTAGTTGTTGGCCTGGTTCATTAAGCTCAGGAGACATTCGATAAGGAGCAAGAGCCTCGATATACCTGCGACAACAGTGGCCTGAGCAAAGTTATTAACTGCGTTATTAAACACGTCAGTGTAGTTATTATAACCACTGTCGTCATAAGTAGCTGAGGATCATGAGCACCTGGCACATATAACACAAGATGAAACGATATACACACACATGTTTCCATACAAGTCATTGTAGACGGTAGTCAGGTTGTGCTTGAGTGCCAATTCCCAGATGGGATTTGCGGGACCATTGCCCTGCTGCGTTCCCTGGACCCAGTTGGGACCCATTTCAACGACGACTTGTCTGCCTGGTACACCGAACGTCTCGTGAATCATACGACCACCCAGCTCGGTCCTAGCATCAAGAATGATGAAGTCATCGATGCCCTGCTCGTGAAGCGTTCGAGCAGCAATGATGCCCGTCATGCCACCACCGAGGATAAGGACGGTGGTATGATTGGATACGATGGACGTCGTGTTCGCATTCTGGGCGAATACACCGACGGTGGACAACAACCCAAGGAGAGCAACACGATACGACACTCTGGAGAGAAGCATGTCAGAAAGGAAACGGAAGGGGGTCCCTGAAAGCATGAACAATGAACAACTTGAAGATTCTAAAAAGGTGGAGATAAACTTGTGGGAAGAAGTCAGACTCGCAGAATCTCACCGCGCATGTCATGTTAACTTCCGATTTCGGGTCGTTGGAAGGAACGCTTTGAGAATCTTTGCCTGCTTTTGCTATCTTGTCGGCTCACCTTGTTGGTTGCGTGAGAGGACGACATCAGATGTTGAGTCGCCGCGTGGACACGGACCGTCGTGAGAGCGACTCAGCTGGGCAACACCGTGACTATCAGGGTTTCATGATCAGTTCTCCGCGGCGGGTCTGTGCGTGGTAGCGATTTGGGACTACGTTGCATGTTGCATTTATCAGTAGCAGTACAGTGCTTCTTTGGACTGGGCTTTAATTTGAGGCATATAAGGTATTTACGGAGCAATAACAAGGTGACTATGGGGAAAGGGAGGAATGGGAAAAGGTGGCAAAAGTGTGGAGCGCTTACCGGCCCCGAACGGAAGCCTCAGGCTGAGCCTGTAAGAGATGATCTGCGAGGGACTCGGAGGAGCGGCGGTAGGAAGGAAAAGGAAGATATGTACCGCTTACAATAACGCCGCTCGTCCGAAGACTCTTGTAGTGACATGAAGGCCTGAGCTTGCCTCATAGACCGGTCTGGTCACCAGACTAGTGGTAACCTGCCACCTCACTTTGCAAAGCTTTTGTGTACATGCTGACTGAAACCACGAAATCTGTTTGACTTGGATATATATACATGGACAGGACCAAGTCGAAGGCAGTTGATAATTAGTAGTGTGTCAATAATTTTAAATGCAAATGAGTGAAGTTTGATTAGGAAGAACTTGTAGATAAACCCAAAGTCAGAGGCTCAAAGCGCTCTGATACGGCTCAGAAGTCTTCGGGACCGCGCCTCGAGGGAATGCGTCACAGCTGGTAATATTGCCTTGAATACATGCAGCAAGGGCGTAACCAGCGTTTTGACCCTCAAAGTAGGCCCCTTGTAACAAACCTGAAGCAAACAGTGCGTCAACAGATATTTTGGGACGGATCTGCACACATAACACACCAAAGTACTTGACACTCGTAGCTTCACCAGCGAACCAAACGCGATTGTTGACTGTCGCCTTCAAGTTTTGCGAATGACGAGGGGTATAGGACGGCCCCCAATTCGCGTATGAGCCGCGGTACAATGGATTCGAAGTCCAGCTTGAGACGTGGACGGCAACAGGCTCAGGTAGAGTGATGTTGGGATACATCGCCTGCAGAGCTTCCATGACTTCCGACCGGACTTGGTTAGTAGTGAGCTGTTCGACATGGAGAGCCCAATCTTCCTAAAGGAGCATAAGAGCAATCATCGCGACTCGGAATTCACTTACAGTCACAGTGACAAGAATTATGCCAGAACCCGGGAAGAATCCGGCATGATCCAAGTTTTGCCAAACGGGATACTTTCCTCTTTGGTTCGTTGCATACAATCCCATCTAATGCAACATATTTTAGAGGTGTTATTGTGGCTTATAAGTGGACGCTCACCTCTGTTGGGAACCAGAAAGTCTCGTTGAATTGAAGGAAAATCTTTGTGTACGTAGCCTAGGGACAGTAGGTACCAATCTCAAACTCAAAAGTGCGACTCACCATGTCAATGCTGTAGATAGCATCAACTTTCCAGTCAGGGAAGAGAGGTTGGAAGACGACATCATTGTTTTGCAAGACACCGGCACTGAAGGTACAGAGAACATGATCAGCAGTGATCGTCAGGCCACTGGTCGTGTGCACAGTAACGCTGTCCTTGCCATACTCGACAAGGTTGACGGTCTGGTTAAGGATCACCTGTTGTGGTCGGAGAAATTCTGCTGCTTCAGCCTGGGCAATGTACGAGAATCCTCGCTGATCGATGGACATCTGGTGGACATTTGAGAATCCTCCGGATTCGGGAACGTATGTGTAGTTATGTTTCTATCAAAAATGATGACGGGACCGGGAATGTGTTAACCCAGAGCTTACCCATGCAGAAGCGAGCCACGAGGTTTGTGATAGCGGCTAGAGATGGCTCAAACAGTGGTTCGAGCTCTACAACATACTAGTACAACGTACCTGAGCGTCTGCATCCGGCAATAATTAACAGACGAAATTAGCAATCGCGAAGACAAAAAAAAAACTTGCATTGCTGGCATACGGATCAGCCAAACTTGGTGTAAAAGGAAGTCAATACTTACAAAGTCGATCTGGTAGTAGTCACTGACAACTTCTTGTGGTGTCTTGGGGTTCATACCGATTAGACCGTACGCGGATCTCAGACTTAAATCAACATCGCCGTCTTGTAATCGCTGACCTGGTTCAGAACGATCAGGCGATGTTCAATATGGACAAAGGATCTGAATATACCTGCGATAACGGTGGCCCGAGCGAAATTATTGACCGCGTTATTAAACACGTCGGTGTAGTTATTGTAACCACTGTCGTCATAAGTAGCTGGGGTCCATGAGCACTGTACATATCCCATAATGCAAGATGATATACGTACTAATGCTTCCATACAAGTCATTGCGGACGGTAGTCAGGTTATGCTTGAGTGCCAATTCCCAGATGGGATTTGGAGTGCCATTG
>JBBPNM010000031.1:0-21788 GCA_038090895.1 Boletus bicoloroides
CTGACCTGCTGCAGGTTCAACCCTGTGGGAGGAGTCCTTCAGCGAGTCAACAGTCTGAATTACTGCCGCGACCATGGGGAGACGTTCGAAACCCCTGGTCTCGCTCTGTCTGCGACTTACAAATGTTACCATCTGCCAGTGTCAGCCGGCGACGTAAGTAGACGGCCCACTGGGGCCGTGGCTTCAGAGGTTACATACAGTTTCTCGTCCTTGACCAACTAATGATGACAAGAATCGGGGCGACTGATCGTCCGCGGGCGCCGATCAGCAATTGGACTCGTCATATTCCGAAGGTAGCCGAGGCCCGTAGGGACCACTATCTAATCCATAGATACTGACGCCCGTGGCCAGCCGACCCGACCCCTTGAAGTTGTTAAAGGCAAAGCTGGATACAAGGTTATCAAGGTCAGTCGCGATACCGTATGAAGACGGATACGTCTGACAGCACATCTGGCGAAGATGAGAGCCTGAGTGGGAGCGCACCCGAAGATCGATAGCATCCAAGATATCGGGTAGGTATAAATACTGGTATAGGCCTTTTTTGGTCTGGGGCGAATGCTGGTGTAAGTGCGACAGCAGTTCAAACATGACTTTGACAACCACGACTCCACAACTGATGCAGATCCATATTTTTCAGACAATGTTATATATACATTTGGTTCTGTAACCTATCATATTTGTAGTTGTAGTTGTAGTAGTATGCGAGATGCAAATTCTCTGGCGCAAATGGCGGTGGATGACTGTACATTGTAAAAAGTCGAGAAAAAACAAGTGAGCGAGTGATCAAGTGAGAGAAAGAGTTCGAACAACGCTAGGTCATTGCACGACCACCAATCTCGACATCACAGCGTGTATCTGAAATCAGGCGCACGATCACCCAGATCTCTCAATTCCCGAATCGTTAAATTGAGCTTCCCCCCTCGCTCGATTCGCTGTCGCAGCGCTTCATCCCTCGCATTGTTGATGCGGCTGTACAGAAACACCAAGATGGGCACGACGATCAATCCGATACTGACGAACATCAGCTCCAGGCCATCTACACGACACCGGGAAAGCATCAATGACCATGAAGGGGCGGAAAAAAAAGATGTCTTACATCCAAGGACGTATCGTGGCGAATCCTTCGATAGATAAATGTTTGCCGCGATGGCACCATTAAAGTTCCCGATACCAATTTGCAATGCCATACCTACCGCGCGTTTGTATTGACCAGCGAGGTTGTTTCCCAGCCTACTCAGAATGTATCTGCGGGTGTAGTTTTAAACGGGGATGACCAACACATACCATGTAACGACACCAGGCAATGAACCGTAACTTCCGATGACGATCAAGAAAGTCCCGAAGTACTTGGCGCCGTTTGATGCGTTCGATATGTTGATAGAGTATCCAATGAGAAGCAAGAAGTAGCCAGCATAGATGAACGCAGAACGGATCTGAAGCTTATCCGAGCAGCGGGCCCAGATGAGAAGGACGATTGCTAGATAGTTGTGTAGGTTGTCAGATGTAGGTAGATTTGCTGAGAGACCCACTGGCGATGACGTATGGCGGGACGGTAAGGAGTTGACTGATAGGAGTGGAGTAGCCGAAGCTGTGATACGACATAAGTTACGAGTAGTGGAACAGAATCATAGTCACGAACTTGTTGATAATCGTTCTGTGCACGAAGAATATGCATGCATGAAGGACAGGACACTAACAGTGAAATAACTTACGGAAGGAAAAAGGTGATGCCATACACTACACCAGAATGGTGAGCATCGCACGGTCAACTATGAAGAGTAAAACGGTGACGCACGCGGACCAATAATCGACATGTAGACAAGCAGGTGCAGATAGACCTGCCAATCAGTGAAGGCAGCTATAACATGGCGAATGGCAAAATCCTCTTCCTCTCCAACGGTCGAATTGTCATATTCTAGGGCGCGTCAGCCCATGTCCGTCCTCAGGAACTGGGACAACACACTTTTCCTCCATACAAGGTAAGCACGTTCTTGCGGTGTCAGAAAAGTGGCAGTCGACGGAGAATCGACGACCACTGACAAAAGCATTAAATACAGAATTCTTGATGACCGAGCTCTAGCTTACCGAAGAAGGAAATAAACCCCACGATTACAGTCAGTAGTCCCTCGATAATCTGTTAAAGTAGTCATCAGAATATTAATCACGATAGTTGGACGTAACTCACAAATATCCACGACCAGCCCTCGAAATCTCCCACTCCATTCATATATCCTAATCCAAATGCAAGGAGACCAGAAAAGGCACCTTGATTTACCGTTGAGACCAGGGTGGCAACAAAAAATCCCCATGTTCCTTACCTGCTACCGTGGCTGCTCCAAAGAAGAGACCAACGCGGTATTGAAGCATGTGCCTCGGGTACCATAATGTGAGGCTATGGCACCCAGGTCAAATCACGAATTACACGCTGGTTCACAACGCACTAGTATACGACGCCAGGAAACATCCCAGCTTCGGCGATGCCAAGACAGAATCGCGCACCAACCAGTTGAGGGTATCTGCAGAGCACATTTGTCAATCTCGAGACAAGGCGGCAAAAAAAAAGCGTGTTACGTTTTCACGAGACCCATCAGCGTCCTGGAATTGGGGTGAGTACTGCGCTCAAGTCACGGAATAACAAAGTTACGTACATGACAATGCCCCACAACACCTGGATATCATCAGTTAGCTAGAATGAAAGGGCCGGGGTGTGTCCGACTCACCATGATGCCCGGAAGCCATCTTACGCCACTCGTGCATCAACAATACATATACGCCATTTTTGACTAACTTACCTAGATGGACGAAACGCCTTCAAGACTAGACTAAACAACGATATGAGCTCAGCAAGTGATCTCGTTGGGAACATAGCACCCACTTGGCGGGACATTCAAACGTGCAATACGACTAGGGAAACGAGTTTAAGGGCGAGCTCAAGGAGAAGCGCACATACATACGATGAAAAACATGGTCTGTAACACAGATTAACAGAGATGTTTGTAAAAGGAAGAAATGACGCACGAGGGCGACGTTGTATTTGCCGCCAGTGAGGTGGAGCTGGTCCAAGAGGCCATCGAGTTTGGCGTTTCCTTGATTAAAGTGAGTCTATCAAAGTAGACAAAGTACACCAAGCAATCGAGTAAACGTACCGATATTGCCTGTCCGATAATAGTGATACCAATAAAGCAACCATCTCAACTTGTGGTCGTGCAGCCAAACCTGTCCGACGTACCTCGGTCCATGAATGCAAAAAGATACATCATACTTAAAATCGGCATCAACCGTAGATCGAGTCTGTGCCAAAGCCGTTTCTCATGCTCGGGAGTGAGCGCGAAGGGTGCGTCATCATCGTGAACTTTTTCGAGTCGGGGCTCGTGCATGATTTTATCGATAGAGCTCCCTCGGTGATTGTTCTCAGGTGTACTCGACATGAAGGATGCGATATCACGGTGGGAGGAAGATGGAAGCAGGAAACAGACGGTTCCGGTCGCAGCCAGTTGATAAATGTACGTATTCCATACACGCGTTACTCCCAAACCTCGATCGGGAAATCCTGATCAGTCAAATTTCCCAAGAAGATGGAAAAAAGATACGTACACATTGCGTACGTTTCGATTCCAAAGGAGGGAACGGCAGACAGTTATGGTTTCTTGTCAAAATTTTATTCCCCAAGTCGTCCCATATGAACGTCATGGCGTTACCAGTACTGTAGTAGCTGGGAACACATGACACGCTATGAAATGGGACAAACGGCATTGATGAAGGGTCGTTTGACTCGATACAACTTACCTAGGTAAAAATTCAGCCTTGCCAGCCACTCAGTTGCTGACTTACCGTAGGCAGATCCGGCGGTCGGTCTATAGGTGTAGGAGAGTCGAGACGACTTCGCTCCTAGCCGGAGTCTGAAAACCTAGCTAGCACGGGGCGGTCCCGTGCGGGCCGATTAACATAAATTCTGTACGAATTAATTTTGATTGATTTGTGGTCCGGACCCTACACCTATAAACCAACTGCTGTGAAAGGCAACGAATCTTACCATCTATAGACCAATTTCCAGGGTAAAGTCAGTGGATTCTCACCGGTGCATCCAGCTTTCATCGGTTGTGCCTGTGCTCCCACGGTGGAGAAGGATCATGAAATGTTCTGTTTGCTACCGATTGTATTGGAGTCAATTATTCATCCTTCGAATTTAAATAGATATGCTGGGCGACAGGAGCCTCGCTCCGGTCAGAAAGAAAATCAACATCCGGGTTGCACTATGGTAAGTGCCTGAGGACGTGACGGTACCATCCAGGTCGCTCAAAGAATCTCACATGGTTATATCAACCCTGTGCCAAAGAACCCAGTCTGCGAGGCCACTGACCATCCATGGCTAACGATATCCACAACATCTTACATCTGATATGGCACACCACGAAATTGAGGTTCCTCTTCAAGTATTCCTGCCGAAAGAATCTGATGGAAGTTGTATAAGGTATGTAACTCCCTTTGTTCGTCCCCTGCGGTCGGCTCTTACACGCCTGCGATCAAGTAATTTTGCAGAAGTACCATCTTGCGAGAGAACTTTGGTATCTTCGAGGTCCATTAAAATGCTGTCGATGTATTCCCCGGCTCTCGACAGATGGGCAATCTTGGCACACGTAGCATGGGTGTGGAGGTAGTCTGGCAAGGGAACGGGATACTTGACAGGATCTGGAGTTGTAAATTTCAAACGCTTGTTGAATTCTGGGCGAATCAATAATAGATTTGTTGCCCCAAGCGTGTACTCGTGCAACACATCCTGAAACCTTCAGTCCTGATGCGATACAGGCTAGATATGTAACAGCACACTCACCGTGCGTTCGAACCAGATTTTTAATCGGTCAAAATGATCGTGTATACCGGGATCCAATGTTAAGATATTGTCTAGCCAATGTATCTTGTCGCCATTGAGGTTGTCAATGATATCTATGTACCCAAACCTATCCATCACTGCGTAAACAGACGAGGCGTAATCACGCTACATCAATGAGGTAAGTGACGTCAAAACAAAAAAAGGGGGGGGGGAGAAATGTACCTTGTTGCTGCCTTCATCACTCGGATTCCAGTACGTAGAGGAACCAAATATACGAGCGGAGCGAGTTGAAACGAACCATGCTTCGGCGGTCGAAGCCTCTGCCACAACCTTTGGATCGCGTTCCGCCGCAGGAAGATCATAGTGTCCCGTGACCAGGCAACGGTATCCGTCCCGGACCAGTGCCTTAGGAATGGGCAAGGGAGGTCCGCCGTCAATTCGCGAATGAACGATATAATCTGTGTACTCATTTGTTCTTTCGCAACCTCATGTGGCTTTGGGGTCTCATTTACCTCGCTGAGACCAGGCTGCGAAGGAAGGGATGATCCAGTGGGTGTACACCCTCTAGTAATCCTTTTGACTACTGAATGACTCGGACTGTTAGAATGGCAGCCGACTAGACACGAAAAGGCTTACACGCACGAATATAGTAGTCATAGTCATACTTTCCCTTTTCTGCTAACTGATCCTCATTCACACAGGAAATCACACCTTCGTTGACAGTCTTCCGGGCTTCATCTGAAGGCCAGTGTAGTAACAGGTACCCCAGGATTATCACATTTTTCTGACCATTAGACTTCTCGAGGTTCAAGATTTTGTGATATGCAATGGGGATTTTAAAAGAGTCAGAATTTCGCCTGAGAGTTCAGCAGGAAGTGGCTTGGGACCGAAGTCCACAGTGATTCAGACTGGTTGTAGTTCGAGAGCTCGAGACAGGGGTGATGCTTATATAAGCCAAAATACCTGTTTTCACCCGGATTATCCCCCGACTTTGGCAACTCACACTCCCACGGCTGGTGTCAACTCCCCACTATCGGTCACAGTACCACTTGAACATCTGAAACTAATGCGAGGTTGACATAAATCATGAATGGGATAATATCTTTCACGGAAATAATGTAAAAAGGCATGATTCATGGGCACGGACAACCACAAGTACATAGTTAATTTTTTGATCCACTGGAACCGACTTTAGCAACTCTGTCCTCTCGCATGCTGGGCTCCCTTCAGAGACATCATCCCCGACAACTCGTACTCTCCACTACCGGTCGCAGTACCACTCGCCGAACCCGAGTGGCCATGTGAACCTGGGTACCTGGCTCCTCCACTGTCACATACAATCCACCAGACGAGGCCCGATGACCCCGGAAACTAAGCACGAGGCGGGCATAAATCATGAACGGAACAGTGTTGGTGTATAGAACGGCGAGAGAGGTAAACAGCATCTACACGGAGGTTGGAGTCTTTACAGGCAGCCCATCTGCAGAGATGTACTCACTGAAGACGACAGCAACATCCCCATCGCAAGCCAAGTTCCTAAGGGTAAGTGTGAGCGTCGAGCACAGCGATCCAAAGGCGAAAGCCTCCTGTACAAGAAAAAGTAGAGTGCATTATGCTCTAGTAGTAGCCTCATGTACTCGTTGATCTTTTGTCTTCCCATCATTCTCCTGGTCTCAATGGCATGCACAATGAAGCGATAGATTACCAGAGCCATCAGCAGAACATCAAATAACGCCCCTGGGATACCATCATAAATGGGGATGTTTGTACTGCGGCCATACTGGAGGTTGCAAAAGGTTATGTCAATGATGGGAATGCTCGTGACTGATTGCATCGGCCGCCACAAAGTCAGTACAAAGTCACATGTGAGTTCAGAACACGCACCAACCATACCACTGTGAGGGCCAGCCATTAAGAAGACCACGACGATAGTGTTCACTGTGACTAAGGAGTATAGAGAGAATAGGATGTATTGCATCCTTTTCGGTTGATTGAACATAACTGAGACACGGATGATCATGATCGCTATAAGGATATTGGTTGTAAAGTTAGCACCGTCAAAGAAACCAGGGACGAACCATGGATCGCCACGACATAGATCAAATCCGTCCATATGAGAATCTGGGTCATGACTATACCTGAGAGGAAGTATTTGCTCAGTATGGTTTAAATAATGTCGTTGCGCAGACATACATCTAATGTTTCATAAAATCAAATGACTCTGTAAACCACTCTTGCACGCAGTTGTCAGGAGTCACACTTACGCCTAGATCGAAATCAGACAGAATTCAATGTAAAACAAAGGACTGACCGATTCAGACATGTAAAAAAGGCCAACGCCCGATCCTATCCGAGACGATTTGTGATCAAACCTCAAAGGAATCAGGCTACCCTACCTAATCCAGTAACACTGAGCCACCCCATCAGAAGTCTCAACAATCCATATAAAGATCACGACTTACAATGCAAGTGCAAGCCCGAAATAACGTGCCTAGTGTGATGATGTGGATTAATGCAAGAGCATTCGAGCAGTTCGTTCACGTTACCACTACGAAAAGTGTAGACAACGTGGACCAGGGCCTCATCTGAAGAGAGTTGACGCGGATCATTTGAAAGGAACGTTGTACCATACCCATATCAGTTCTATCTATGTGCCAATTAGGATTTTTTTTAAAAACTATGAATAGAAGTATGCAATACACGTACCTCGCGTGAATAGGTAATAACTGAGAAAGAGTTAGTGAGTGCAAAACACAGAACTCAACTTGCATACTGTAATCGTAAAAAACTGCTGCCGTAGAGGCAACTGCGCAGATAGTGGATCGGTAAGGAGATAGTTACTTGAGAACATGGACCAGTCTCCTACGATCCTAACTCACCAGAAATGTAATCAAGCAGTTGGAGGCTCTCGAGGGTAGCCACCACGGAAGACATACCAACACTCAAGACGAGGGGAGGTGAAAGGGTCGTCCCTATCGCTGAACTGTCTCTGGCTATAAAAATACACCAGCATGAGGTCCCCATAACATCCTTTAATGTGGACGCCAAGGTCCGGACTGCCAAGAGAAGCGATGAAAAAGGAAGCTATGAGGTCTATTTGCGTTTGATCCACTATCGATAGCCACATATCAGACGATTGTGATGCACCAGTTGGCGAGGAATATCAGAGTATTTGGTGGGCTTTGGCCATCTTGCCACTGCGTTACGGGCATGGATTGCTGTAAACACTTTGAACAAGTTGCCGATGATAACTCGTTCAAAACGAAAACTGAGACTACTAAGAACACTAGAACCGCTTACGCTCAATTGTGGTCATTGAGTTTTCGTAGTGGCAATCTCAAAATTGTACGATGATCACAAGGGCCATCTGAAGACTGCGAAGGTGCGCATGAGACCAATGAAAACACTGTTAGTCTCGTAACCACGCACCAATACCGTAGGGGGTCCTGGAGGCTATGGCACATGAGCCATTCCATCAAAAACATGACAGCTGAAGCGCGGAATGGCTGACCCGCAGACTCGATGCGCCTACCAAGTCGGGCAATGGATGAACTTGATTCCGGACTCGCAGCCTCATGACTAGGAAGCGCGG
The DNA here is from genome assembly GCA_038090895.1 of Boletus bicoloroides. Taxonomy (NCBI): domain Eukaryota; kingdom Fungi; phylum Basidiomycota; class Agaricomycetes; order Boletales; family Boletaceae; genus Boletus; species Boletus bicoloroides. Next base: position 8,424 of record JBBPNM010000031.1, read on the forward strand.
GCTAACCTTCATTGAAGAAGGCCGCACGTCGAACATGAGACATGACGTAATACAGATGCTGTGTGGGAGTCAACTTACCCTAAGGTTAGGGTTTCCTTTTCCTTCCCTCGTCAACCACTTTGAAACATATTCCAACAGTATCTCAACTATGGTACGAGTTCCCTACATTGCTTCACCGTTTTCCAGGTCTTACTGACCTACACAGGGTGGTGGAGCGCGTTACCCGTACCCAAAGCATGTATGGTCGCCGGCAGGTGCGTCGGGATGGCCCCTTGTGCTACTGGCTTTAGTGACAGTAACCGACCAGGTGGATGGTGGTCTCGTCCTGGGAATTGGGCAAGCAACACGGCAATTACCATGACGGGCATTCTTGCCATTGCGTACGGCGTATGGTCTGTCAGCGCAGAGCGAGAGGTGATGACATGTTTCTTTTTTCATTCTCGGATTATGGTACTCACGGCGAGTGACACGCGGACAGACCCGGCACGTTCTTCCCGATCGTCCAATACCTTCGATGTTGGTACGAAAACTCGCTTTACACTCTTGCTCTTGAAGGCTCACCGATAAGCTAGTGGGCAAAACAATTTAGACAGCAAAGCAAGGAGGAGGCATGAATAGTCGAGACATTTGCTTTCCCCCTGCCAGTGTACCAATCCATTCCGCCTAACCAATATTTTACTCCTCGTTTGGAATGGATCTCTGCATGCTCGTCCAGCCTGAGAGACCACTCGCTGTCATTGTGCATTTTCCCCCTTTCTTTCCGCATTATGGCCTCGAACACTTCCCTGAAGATCTCTGGAAGTCCGTCTCTCTTGTCTGTTACGCTTCGCATAACGGTTGTCATGTTTCTTTCTGCCTTGTGTCGAAGGAGGCGGAGCTCGGGCTCCATCGTTTATTTTTCCCGCCGTATAGTTTCTAGCGCAACGATTCTGCACGCCGAGGATCTGGCCACTTCTACGATTCTACGATTCACAATCACCACAACGTCATTTTCACCGGAACAAATTTGTGATGATCATCAAGCCGTAGGGCCATTGGGGCGCAATGTTCCCCTCCAGCTCCACATCACCGCACCCGTATCATTTCCTGGACTGTGCTATCTCAAATCGAATGCCAGAGTGACTCCCCCATATCTGCTGCCATTTGAACGATCAGGATGGATAGGAGTTGGTGATTTTTATTTGCGAAGAATGAAGCTCAAGGTATCTACAAGGTGCTTTCTGTCTGCGGAGAGCTGGTCGATCATCGCAGTATACCATGGCCCATGGTGCATTCAATTCGAATTGCGATATTGGACTCACGCAGGTGAAAGCCGATGCAACGAGTCGGACCACCAGCTTTAGAGTCGGAACTTGATGTCAACGCAGCCGCCTTTTCGCTAGGTAGCTAAAACGGGAACAGTCAAAGTGAATACGCTGGTTCGCTGTCCGTCCGAGGCACTTTAATCTCACAGAATAGGAGCGTTCTCACCACCGCACACTAGCCATCTATTCATTTTGATCTCAGCGCCGCTTCCCTCCCCTCCTAAAACCCAAACGTCAGACCGGCCTTATACTCATTGAAACAGGACGCTTACCTGACAGATTAGCAGATTTCTCCATTGTCCTGAAAATCGCCCCTAGTTCTTTGTTTCACTGTCGGAATAGAATCCAGAACTGTTTTGAACATTTCTGAAAAATCGCGAACGATCAGAGGTTCTGATTTCAGATGGCTGTAAGTCTTTCATCCCTTCTCGTCGGGCGTGTCAAGTGTGATTGTCATAATCAGTTTGTTACCAACACTGAAACACGTTTTACAAATGGAAGATAAAGTATAATTAGAGGTAGGCAGGTCCAGAAAAAACATACGTCATGTACAGCTTAAATTTATACGCTTTGAAAGGGAAAAAACAGGTTGAACGTGATGACTATGCGGTCTCGGGCACTGGAGCGTTGGCGATCATATGTTCGATATCTTCAACAATCTCCCTCATCTTGGTGAACCCCTCGTGAGAAAGAAGGTCGATGTTCCAAGCTCCATCAAGAAAATTGGATGGGAGATAACGCCTTGGGGTTGGACGATCCACGAAAGGAGGCTCGAGTTCTCCAGTAGCGACATCACAGGAGTAAACGCGAAGAGATGTTCCAAACAAGCTCAATCCCCACAAGCGAGGGAATGGGCAGGTAGCACCCATGGTCTCGAGCCGCTGACGCATTCGTTTGTCTGCTTCGAAACGCAGGGTGGAGCTATTGACCCAAGCGTCATCGTTGATTTCTGCCACAAACACAAAACGACCATGAATGTCAGAGACGTCGTAACATATTATGAAATTGAGGGTGTTGTTGTGAAAGGGGTCACTTGGAGGGAAACGGGGAAAGAGGACGAAGTCGAATGTCTCAGCGTGGAAGCAGTACGCGAGTAACTTGCTGTATAGCCCAAAATAGGGACTCGGATTGTCGAGCGGCTAGGCCTGTTCCCAGTGGCGCAACATGTCCAAGATTTTTGGCAGGAAAGCAGGCCAAGTGGTGTCGGTTGAAAATGGCATGCTTAACTGCGGCGATAAGTTAGTGACTACGTTCAGTATGATGTGATACGTTGGCGGAAAGGGGTGGTGATGATCCAAGAAAGAAAGATTTGCATAACATCTGACCCCTTTAATAACATTCTTATTCGACCTCCATTTGCGTCATCGGCTTCCTGGATTGATGCGTTTCATCGTCGCTAACATTCATGCCTGTCACCTCAGTGAATTCCCTCAACCGGCCTTGTTGTCATTACACCAAGGTTCAAGCCAGGAACCCTGCGAGGTAGACGGAAGAATACGAAGCAAACGACAAACTAAATATTAGTACTAGAGCCAAGCGGGGTAGTACCAGTACGAGAACACTTTGATAGCGGTGTTGGAGAGGAGTTTGGCCGCTTCGAAGATGTAGACCCAGTGCCTTTTGAAGTTTCCCACTGCTTCCGATTCATATACCTCTTCACTTCTTGCTCGCGTCTTGTCAGTTTACCGCTGGAGAAATCGATAAGATTTGAAGCAGCTGCGCTGTTACAAGACCATTCCCCATTTAGAGACTCCTTGGTGGTTTGGATAAAATAACCATACGACTGTAGGCACGCCGGGAGCGGGGCAGGGTCTTTGAGTGCGAAATCGTCGGGAGGATATTCCCTGCTTCTGAGTTCATTTGTAATGGTATGGTGCTCGTCGACGTCCCTCAGCAATTTCGCAGACATGAACGTCCGGAGACCCTGAGAGCAATTCTGCAGCGGGTGAAGGTTCAACCCTAGCTTATTCACTAGCTTGTCGGTTTCGGTTGTGGAGCCATACATGTCATCTTCCCTCCGTCTTCTGGTAACTCTGAGACGTGTGGTATACGCTTGGCGTTGTATATCTCCCATGCAGTCTTGATTTTTGTCGTCCACGGGTCGATACCATCAAGCGTCCTTGAGATAAGTTACTCATCCACTAGATGTGGTACGACTTTCATCGGTCGCTTGTATGTTTCTGTATGCTGGGTAAATAGAAGGGACGGGTCGATCGACGGATGATGGAGTGGGAATGATATAGGATAGAGGTCAATTAACTGGCCTCTCGCCTCTTGCTGATGCGCGACATCATCCTTGCATACAGAGTGATCGCGACGTCGCTCAGGCCGTGAATCATAAATACTATGGGAAAAGTTCCAGAAACTCACGGGTGGAGCCTTCGGAGGAATAAATATACGAGGGCATATCGCTGTGGTGGCATACCTGCTCTCTGTTGTCGTTATTCTACCACACGCGGAACTGTTACCACTCACAGAATTGCGCGCCTCCACATACTCGAGGCCACCTTGTACGCATATTGAACCGTTGGCGGGCGAAGTTGTGACGGTCCTGTGAGAGAGAACAATGACCAGGGTAGGCATGGAGGAGGCTCAGAGTCACAATGGACGAGAGAATTAAAGGCATGATCCCTCTCACCCCCTTCTGAGCTCGACTCTATGGTACGATATACGTAATGAGCGTACAGACGTATTTGTGCGGAATAAATATACCTTTTGAAGCAGCATGGTACGATGCAAATATCTGCATGGCGCTAACTTGCGTATCTTTGCTATGGGAATGCTTAAGACTTGGAAAATGAGATGGTCCGAATCGACGTGACTTGATCAACGAGGGGACGAAAAGCTAGCTATTAATAACTTAAGTAAGTTATACACGACCTTTCGTCCAACTGTTTGGGTTCATTGAAGGCATACTCATCTTCTGAGTCCCAGACCCTGGACCTGTGTGATTTGGGCCTTACTTGATGGCACTCAAAACAGGGAGGATCGACGTTGTGCTCGGGATAGATGTTGTTTATTTGGCCGTATGCATATCGTCGGTCCGGTGTGGACCGGCAGGAGTGGTGTGACTAGCCGATTCGGGGCATGTTGTGCTATTGTCTGCCACAGTAAAGTCGTGTTGTGGCAGGCTTTCCCCGTCCGACCATTGTAACTTCGGGTACAAGCGGAGAGCGTGTCTGAAACACGTTCTCAAACCGAAAACGAACTCAAAACCGGGAAGGAATGGTGGAATCTTCATTTGAGAACGTAAGTTGGGGCGTGGTGAGATCTTTTTCGGCAGCCGAGTACGCAACACCAAGTTGCACATCGCCACCTCCACCATCCCCGCGTCAATTTTCCCACTGGCAGTCTCTCCTTAGTTTCGCGCGAATTACCACCGTCCAGAGCCTGACACCTAGTGCCAAGGGCGGGCATTCCTGCCCTCTCATCCATGTCCTACACTCCTAATGAGTCTCCAGCGCAACTCTTCGCAGAACAAGCATGGCTCGCCGGCGCACTCCTCACCGGAGCGGGCTATGGTATCGTCTTGGCCCTTTTCTGGCTCTGCTTTCAAGCCCTCTGGAACCGACTCAAACGCAAGGATGTGAACTGTAGACGACACCTCTTCTTTCTCCTCTACGTCTGCGTCATGTTCGTGTTTGGATCCCTCTTCCTCGGGTCTAATTCGAAGTTCACGCAATTGGCATTTATCAATAATCGTGGGTATATCGGAGGTCCGAGTGAGTATGAGCAGCAGATGTTTTCGATCGGTGTGGATGAAGTCGGGAACGTATCCTATGTCCTTGCGAATTGGCTCGCAGACTCGTTACTGGTATAGCTCTCTGTTGGTACTGGATTTTCAAGAGACACTGATTGTGATGATGGGTGTGCATCAGGTCTGGCGGTGCGTCATCATCTATAGAGATTTTGGCGCTCTCTCGGGGCGCATCGTCCTCATCATCACGGGTCTCATGCAACTCGCTTCTTATGGTGCGTATTCGTGATTTGTGGCCCATCCTACTTTGGCAGATATGTTAGTGCCACGCCCTGCTCATGTTGTCCTGCACGCAGTCCTAGGTATCTTTTTCCTCTTACAAATATCCTCACCATCGTCTTCGCCCTACCTAAATCCCGGTCGTCTCATCAACTGGACCTTTCCCTACTTTTCTGTCTCCCTCGCGATCAATATCGTCGTCACGCTTCTCGTCGCCATCCGATTGCTGCTCTACAGACGCACCATGGTCCAACTACTTGGACCGGGTCATGGGACCGAGTGTACGACAATCGTCGCCATGCTCGTCGAATCTGCCGCAGTCTATGCCACCTTTTCGCTCCTGTTCCTGATTCCATTTGCATTGGACAATCCCGTCTCCTACACGTTCCTACAAGTCCTCGGGGAAGCTCAGGCAAGTCGCTCAATCGCCGCTCGCCTTATCCCATCTTTTGACGTCGTCACGTTTGTCATTCTGATTTCTCATGCTCATATTCACTTTGGCTGTGCGCAATCCAGTTGATCGCACCGCTGTTGATCATTTATAGAGAAGCCCAGGGCAAAGGGTGGATGAGCAGCTCGTCGTCGGTAGCCTCCAGGGTCGTCAACCACGATCATCGTGATATTCATATCGAACGGTTCACCGACATTCAATTCATGTCGGACATATCTTACTCGCAGTCGGCCGGCACGCGCACGTTGGAACTCGCATCGAAGCAGGATCCATCAGGACAGGTGGCTGTGGCTGTGGCTGTGGAAGAGGTGAGTAGGGTGGAGGGCGAGGAGATTGAGCTGGGCGCGTTGTGATGTGGTGTTGGCCGTCGTTCATCGGTGCATCGTTATCTCACCCCTCGTTTTGCTATCGTGCTATTGTATCTGTGTGATATATGTATATTTTTTCTTGTATTTTCTTCCATCTATTTCTTGTCGTTGCTCACGCACGCCCCCCCCCCCCCCCTAGACATGTGCCCCAGTCTATATATATACACATTGTAATCAACCATGAAAGGGATCGTCGATGACAACTTTTGAGTGTCATTCTCGCAAGAATCAAGATCAAGTGAGTGGGGGCGTCATTTTTATTGCCAGGAGGTTGGAGAGGCGATGAGCGCGACTCGCAGCAGCGGTGTAGGTGATTGCTGTCGGATCGTGATACAACGGCCACGGTATGGTTCCAGGAATACTCGACAAAGGGTCCTCGCAGTCGACCACGTGAGGCTAGCATCCACGTGGCAGCGGGTGTCGGTCCGGCACACCGCCAGTCGTCCTCAAACTTGATCAGCAAACATTCCGTAGACACTCGCGCCTTCCTTTCTCAACGATCCGTTCTATTCCCTTCGAGTCCCCAAGATGGATTCATCGTTTCCTTTGGTTATGTTTAGTACAGGTGAGATGGCTCGTACCTTTTGTCTTTGATCCACCACAACTGCGATTCAGGGAACAATCCACCCCTACGGAATCTCCGTGACGTCATTCTCGTGTCCTATCTCGTGGGTCAACGTGTTGTTCAACAGCCCCAGCCTGCGAGCGCGGTCGAACATCGTACACTGGAGGCATGGCTTTGTATGTTTCTCGGCAATCTGTCTTGGATTCCAACATGATTTACGAGGAAACCTTGACTGAGATGCATATGGAACTGATTGTGCTGCCACTGGGATAACCATGCTTGTCGTGATCGACGTCACATTGTGGGAATCTCGTCGATCATTCGCGCATGCTGAGCGAACAGGGGTGACGGATCAGCGCTAGTCTCATTCAAATTAACCACCAGCGGTCCCGCAGTGAGATCACGACGCAAACACCTAGGCCGATGTGATCCGTAGATGTGGATCTGATGCGGGCAAGGATCGGAACAGACTAAACGCTATTATTAGTGGGAAGAGGCATGACATGGTTTTCGTTTAAAACTTTCGTCGTCATTTATCTATCCAAAGTGATCACCAAGCGGCCCTGCATGCGATGACCCACCAGGTACTTTACTTTTTTAAACTTGCCTCTGGATACATTTTTTCACTTGGTCAACACACGATCACCCTGACCAACTCGCCACACCTCGACGCCACCCTCCCCACCGACGCCAACGACCTCGCCCACCCAATCGACACTCAGAATCTTTTTCGGGGTACCATCCCATGCTTTTATGCTTGCGACGGCATTCTTGAGACTGCGGAGATCCCAGAGACGAGCGATGCCATCGTACGCGCCTGTCAGGACTTGCGGTGCGCTCGGGGTGGGTATTGGGGCCTCGTTGGCATCGATGGGGAACGTCGACGCAGCGACGCTGGGATAGACCAAACAGGACGGTGTAGCGGGGTGCACGAGCGTCCCGGCCGTACTCGCAAGTGAGGACGAACGCAAATCAAATATCGAGACAGTCCGATCGGTAGAAGAAGCGAGGACAGTATGTCCATCCGGTGTGACGACCAAATCGAGCATCGGTCGTTCAGCAACGGTCTGGTATACACACGTTCGGGACGATAAAACCAAGATGAAAGTGGGGGACGTACGATCGTATCCGTACATACTCCCGATTCGACATCCCACGTCCGTACCGTCGAGTCAAAGCCACAACTGTACGCCCGTTTGTTCGATCCGGGGCAAAATGCTGCTTTGGATACGCGTGCCGTGTGGGACTTGAGTACGGTCGTGGGGGCTTTCCGTTTTGCGCGCCCTTGGTCAACTTCGTTGCCAATCTTGCGCCGTTTTTTGCGGTCGGAAGAGGAACCTGGGTCAGATGTAGCGACTTCGTCGTGGGCGGGGATAGCGGTGTCCCAAAAGCCGACAAGGTGGTCCCAAGATGCGGTGAGGAGATGGGAGCCGGTGTGATCAGAGGAAATAGAGGAAAGGGGTGAAGTGTGGAGGTGGAGTGAGGCTAGGGTTTGGGAGGACGGGGATGCATCGGGTGCGAGCGAGACGCGGGTGAGAGAAGCGGTTAGATCGTGCGAGGCGCTCGCGATGAGCACGGACTCGTCTGTTGATGCTGGTGACGGGACAAAGCAAACAGAAGTGATGGGTGCCTCATGTACTGGAACGTCGCGGACCAACTGTTGCGCGTAATCAAAAAGACGGATGTGACCGTCGTACGAGGAAGTCAGAAAGTGTCTGCAAGAAAGTCTATTCGAGTGCGGTGGAGATATAGGAGGAAGAGGCGTACTTGTATATGTGACACGAGATAGAGGAGACCCAATCCTCGTGCGGAAGCGTCGTCATACGCTGGGGTGGCAAGACCGACTCAAAATACTCGATCTCGAGTGTGTCTTCCTATCCTGCCCATCAACAAGGTTGTCGTGTACGTAGTCCGTACTGCTCCTTGACGCAATACGTACCTCACTGATACCATTTTCTGCGCGACATTCTCCGAGGGTGGTTCGTAGGATCGCGCCACGAACGAGAAAGTCAAATGGGATGGGTTTGGGGAGAGAGAGCGCTTTGTTGATGAGTTGTGAGAGTTGGTAGCGTTTCCAGTCGAGTGGGATCATAAATTTTTGCGAGGGGAGGACATAGGGAGTTTTAGTAGTGAATAGGACCGCAGCGGAGGAGGAGGCCATGACGGACACTTCGACAAGAAATTCATCAGAAAGCTTGAATCTTTTGTCGGTGGCTGTGTCCGGTCGGGCCGGCGGACCGTTCAAGTTACCACTAGCGTTTGGACTTGACAACTTACAACTCTGATCGTTACAATGGTGTCTCCTTCTACAGATCTAGATTTGTTTGAAGACCCGATCGAGCGCCCGGGTTCAAACGAGGCAAATCAAGATGAAGCGAGAATTGAAGCCAAGTTCGTCTATTCCAATTTCCAGTGCCGTTTTTGCAGCCAAGCTGAAACCGTTTGCAGAAGACCAAGCTGATTTTTGCACCTGGCTTATTTGTGGGATGCCATGGGTATCTCATCCTACTCTGCTCACTGCGCTGTCTCCGCACTTGGTTGCCCGCGCGTCTCAACTATGCAGAGAACCTACTCTGGAAGTAGGGATGACTCCGAGATCGCTATCACAGCACTCACCGGTGTTAAGCGGTGCACTCTTCATGAGAAATTGAGGGGCGTCAGTGATAGGGTCATGCTCAGTCAACCGCTGTTCCCCGTTGAATGATACTGATTTGGGCTTGCCGCTTTTCCATGGATTTATTCTTCGCCAGCAGCTATCTATCATCACACACACTGTTACCGGTGCTACACTCTGCAGTACGGCAATCAACATGGGGCACCTCTGGGATTCCTTGGCAGGTACCGCTAAATTCCTTCAAAGATCCTTGTCGCTTTTTCCGAGACAGCATACGTCGGAAAGACCACCAATATCACCCAAAATATTGCAGACGAGTCGAGAGTGACTCGAGGACGGGCGGATATTGTCAGTGGCTAGAAAATATTGCAGTGAAGCAAATCATTTCAGGTGTAGATGTTGTTCCAAGTGAGTCGATATTACCTCTCGTACCCTCGATTAGGGTGGGAACTTATCTTCTCCCCACGAGGGACCGTGACCTATGACCGAACTATTATTACCAACCGGCTCGTCTTCCGTCTCCCTCCGCGCCGCCATGTTATCTGGACATAGAAAAACCAGTCCCATGCTATATCTTCTTATCAAAGTATAAGTGGCGCAACGACATCCCGTGTGCACATCGGTTCCCTACCGACTTATCCACCATGCACCGGACCTCTCTCACAAAGGACTCAAGCCTATCCCCGAGCAACGAGGTCGATTCGTCCGAGGAACGCTTCGAGCGACCCCGTGGCTTAAAGGGTATATACTATCACCCCATCACACAGCTCGTCATGCTTGGCTTTGTCTGTTTCCTGTGTCCTGGCATGTTCAACGCCTTGACCGGCCTTGGTGGTGGTGGTCAAATGAACGCCACTACGTCAGCGAATTCGACATGCGCACTCTACTCCACATACGCGTTCTTCGCGTTTTTTTCTGGGTAATCATTCATTCATGCGTTTGATCCATTACGGGGAACTTGACGTCCAATTACCAAGCACGGTGAACAACAAGATTGGCGCGAAATGGACGCTCTTCTTGGGCTCGTTTGGTTATGCACTTTATGTGGGCTCGTATCTGTGCGCATTCTCCCGAGTCGGAATCACTGAAGATTTGCACATGGTGCTCATGTCGGTTTGTTAGGGCTATCAACATTCATCCGGATGCAGGTGGCTTCGTTATCGGTGCAGGAGCCATCCTCGGCATCACGGCTGCGTTCTTGTGGACGGCACAGGGGTCTTTGATGCTCAGTTACCCGACTGAGGCGCAAAAGGGCATTTTCATCAGCATCTTCTGGGGTATATTCAATCTTGGTGCAGTCGTAGGTTCTTCTGTCTCCTTTGGGCAAAACTTTCATTCGACGGTACGTTTGTTTGCGTTCAAAGTCAAGTTGCTCACCTCATCCGCTAATGACTTTTAGGAAAACAGCGGTATGTCATGCGTCGGAAGTTGTCTTGATCGTCTTGACTGCTAATACCATGTCTTTCCTAGTCGGAAATGGGACATATGTATGTTTTGCATTAACAGCCTCATTTCACCTGATACACACTCCTGCGCGCCTAGATTGGTATCCTAATACTTACGCTCATCGGGGTTACCATCCCACTCCTTATGGCTGATCCAAACAAGATGATTCGTACCGACGGAACAAAAGTCGTCACGCCACGCTCTCCATCTTGGAAGTCCGAGTTCTACAACCTCTGGGTCGCCATCATATCCGACCCCATGATTCTCCTTCTCTTTCCCATGTTCTTTGCGAGCAATTACTTTTATACCTGGCGTATGTCTCCTGCTTAGTCTCATGCACAAACGTCATCATGACAATGGGGAAAAAAATCAGAATTCAACGACTACAATTCGGCCCTGTTCAACATTCGCGCCCGATCGCTGAACAACCTCATGTATTGGCTTTCCCAAATCCTCGGTTCGTGGATGATCGGTCTCGTCTTGGATAGCGCTCGTTTCCGCCGACGTACCCGAGCGTTTGCAGGCTGGACCATCCTCCTCGCGATGGTCTTCATCGTCCACACCTGGGCATACGAGTACCAAAAGTAGGTTCATATCGTTCACCTTGCGCGAACGCAGTAACCAACGAGACCCTTAACACGCACAACCCGCCCACGCACAACCCGCCCACGCACAAACCTCAATCCAATGCAGAACCTACACCCGCCAATCTATCCCCCCGGACGCGCTAAAGATGGACATTTACAACCCGGAGTACCCAGCGCATGTGTGGCTCATGATTTTGTACGGTTTACTTGACGCGATGTGGCAGACGACGGCGTTTTGGTTGATTGGCGCCATGTCCAACGATACGAACAAGCTTGCGATCTATGCCGGGTTTTGTGAGCGTTGCCAAAAAAGGCCTGCCATTTTTCTGACCTTTTTCGCAGATCACTCGATTCAGTCTGCAGGAGCAGCAGGCGTATGGCGTATGGATGCCATCGGATTACCGTTCGTATCTCCTTTTTTTTAAATTTGTTTCCCCACTAGATCTTGACCCCCCACCTCTCCCGTTCTTCTCTACAGTTACATGAATATCTTCCTATCGACGTGGTGTCTTGTCGCAATCGGACTCTTGTTTGCCTTCCCAATGATTTATACGCGCGTTCGGGATACAACGGTGTTGGAAGACGAAGCGATGTACGTGTGCACTACCTTCTGTCCTGGGACAAGGCAACTGACCTTAATTTGTTCGTAGCCTGAAACAGGCGCTCGAGAATGGGAGGGAAAAGGACGACGTCGAGGTGTCCGAGGAGAAAGCGGATGGATATAGCGCTTAAGAATGATATCCTTGGTTCTTACGATTACTGTACATCGGTGATCGACACCAGTTGTACGGTGACCACTCGGCGTTGACCTCCATGGAGCGCAAAACCAGGGCTTTGTATATCTTTTTGCGATGATGGATCACAAAAGGGGGGCACCCTTGCAACGCTTTCCTCGGTTCCCATCGAGCATTCCAATGAAACCAAATTCGGTCGGTAAGTAGTCGGTCGAGTTCCATTTTTTGGCTTTCCAGAACTGCCTGCACGATCGAATCAAGAGGCAAGCTCCAACAATCGCGCCAAAAAGCAATGACCGCAAATGTCCAGCCCCAGTGAAATGAACAAGTACTTGGATTTATGCGGATAAAGGGGACTGGCCTGACACAACTAACCCCTCGAACAACGGGTGGAGTTTGGACTGGTCAATGTCGGCACATATGCGGAGACTAACCTCGGAGAGGCCTAGGCTCCTACAGAAGTAGGCGACCTGGACTTCGATTGCAGATGGGCCAATCCGAGCAGCGTCGGAGCTTGGAACCTTCACTTGACCCACCTTACAATGTGCAAATAAAGCCGTCTTTGGTAAAGAACGCTGATGGGGAAAAACAACCGTACCCCATTTTTGGTGCCGCATGCGGGCGCGCTCGGGCCAACGTTCCTTCTGTATGCAAATGTGATCGGGATCCAATCTCGGTTTGTTTCGTCACCTCGTGATCTGAGAACGAGCGGTGGACCAAATGTTGTTATTCGGATCCAACTTACGACCGCACTGTCCGAGTTTGTCAATAAGATTCTGGGGTACAACAAGTAATAATCCAAAGCGTGCAGTGAAGAACTTGATGGGGCAGGCTTTGCAATAATAATGACAAATTACGTCAATCCTGGTTCCTTACTCTCAGCCTCATCGGTAGCACACATGAATGCATGACAAGTGTTGTCTGTCTATTTCACTCCATACACGATTTTCAGTTTCTATAACTGAATTCGAGCCAGGAGGATGGGTCGACCACTGCTCAAGACGAACCTACGCGCGGAGATAGATTTAGATTGTACTAGGTGAGCGATCGGATGATATATAGCACCGGAACCAATTCCACATCACGACTGCACTGTTGTCGATGGCCAATAAGCATTCTCGTACATTCTTGATGACGATGCGCCTACACATTGGGAGGTATCATTTAGTCGGTTCCATTTAGAGACCCATCATGTCGGAGCTTTTCGATCGAGGGTATAAAGTAAACCAGGTGCAGACCATCACATCCCCAACTTCCGCTCAACTCATCCAGCATGTCTGACAACTCGAACCAAGTTGCTTACTTCCTCTTCTCCACTCT